>WURS02442535.1:0-14823 GCA_011762765.2 Rhinocypha anisoptera
GATGTCATAAGATCGTGGCTCAGCTCTCTTTCTTATCACTGCCCCATAGCATTTCCTATCCCCCACCACCAGCAAAACACCAACGTCATAGAACCGAGCACAGCAGCATAACGGGAGGACAGTTGGAAAATGGAGCAGGGAGCGCTTTCTCCCATCCCTCCCTCTTTCTCTCTCTCAGCCACAATTAACGACTGCGACTCACTCATTCGTTTTGATGGACGACGATGACCAGGCCGGTGGAAAGCTCCGGCTCTCCGTACCTCATTGTCTGTCTTCATGACCATCCGTCTCGTGGCGAATAACGAGAGCGTGGAGTCAGGGGGATGGGAGGAAGGTAGTGTGTGTGTGCGATACGATAGAGGGAAGAGTTGAGAGAGTGGGAAAGAGAGGTCTGTATTCTCTCTTTCATTAGATTGTGTGCATATAAATATACGTTCGTATTTATTATATATTTTACATGTATTTGGAATAGGCAGATATCGATCAACTGGTCAATTTGTGTCTCAAATCAAGCCAATTTAACATAGAAAAAATTTACTATGATAATTTACCTCGATTGATCTGGTTGCTTGCGTGGCCCATGTATGAATTGTAATTTGTGTATCTCGTTCTAATGTCTTTATTTATAATCACCCCGATGATCATCTACAAATAGATCGAATATTCATACATTTTGAGAAAGAACTTTATTATTTGACCGAGTCCTCAATATCTACCTTTTATCTGACTTATAATTTATCAGTAAACTACATGATACATGTTTGTGTGTGTAAAAATAGAGAGCGATAGAGGAAACTAACGTGAGGGATAGGCCAACCACCCATGCTAAGCTTAAACATTCAATTAGATATATCTATAGTGTTCAGATTTATGTGAATCAACAGATATCCTAAATCTGTTTGAACCCTCTCTGTGTCCACATAATACCCTCCTAACTCGGTCTGTTTGCCTTGAAATTTTTCTTTGACCCTCCGCAGCGTGCTACAAACTCTTTCTTAAGCTATTCTTACAAGAGGTTAAGCTCTCTTTCAATGCGGTTAAGCTTTCATTTCCTTCCTCACCTTGATTCTCAGTAGCTGAAATGATTCCCCATTAAAACAGTAAAAGCGCCACCTCAACTCACCGTTATTCGACGATAACAATACTTCGTAAGTCAGTTGAAAGTAATGCAGTTTATTTTTGTTTTTATTTCGGTCTTATCGTCATCGCTTTAAAGCTACTCCGTCCGTGGGTAAATAGGCCTTATCGTCCAATTAGGATATAACAGAATTTTTTTGTAGCGTCCATCAATGTCATCGCAGCCAATTTCGTCTTCATAAAATTGGCTGCCAGAATAAAAAAATCCAACTAGGTGATATTTGAATGCAAGACCTCCGTATTGGACGGATTTGCGTACAAGGACGCTTTCCCTTCCACTACCAAGGCCGGCAAAGATTTCTGTGCTTATAACCAAGGAATCAATAAATGCATGCATCATTACTCAACTTATAAGTTAATGCAATCCGTGATTTTTATCATTATTATGTAAAAGGAATTAATGGTATTGAATTTGGAAGTTATTAATGATCGGCTGGTTTTTAAATAAAGTTGGATCTACCTTCTAATTATTCCAAGGATAATTTAATAACTTTAATGAATTCATTTTGCTTCCATTTTTCATTCAAAGTAACCAGGGCTTTTCGGAATTAGAATTGGCCATTTAAAGAATAAAGGCGGAATCGGATGAAATATGTCGAATAGGTACACCGAACACCTTTTCTGACAAAACATGAAAAAATGGAACACTACTCTACGATGTTGTGGGATGGAACAGAAACATTAAACTTTCTATTTGGCCACCACGGGAGAAAATTCAACAGAAGATAAACGCTTCTATATCCTTCCAATGACAGCTAATAAAGTATTCAATGATCAGACTAGAACAACATACGCTTGTTGAAATAGATAAAATTGTCAATAATAAATTCTTTCACATTAAAAGCTATTGCATACTAAAACGTATTACAATAATATTCCAAATGTGCTAATGCTACAATTATGTTAATTACGAACGGGTGAATGAGAGAGCAAAATTTTCCCTTCGGCACCTATTATTATTATTCTGCCATTGTTATTATTATTTTGAATTTTTTGCACAGAGCTGTAAACAACAACAAACAAATATTTCCTGGGGAAAAGGTTAATGACTTATCCTAATTTGTTAAACGTGTGGAAGAAGTATAACCCGTTTTTCCTTATCTTTTTACGAAGTTTTAAGAACAGAACCTTACCAACACCAAAAGCTTTATTCCATCAAATGACGATTTTTATGCAGAAAGTCATTTTCTTCCCTTTAAAAGATCGTTAAAGATTATATGAAATTCTCATACATGTTCCGATTTATAATTTCAATTAGAATAATGCTCATTTAATTATCCAATAATTGAATAGGGAACTGAAGAATATCAAGTTTTCGCTTTTATCGATTATCGTTCAACCAACTTATTTACCATATTATCAGTTAATTAAAACCATAATTTCCAATAAATATGAATTGTATAATTTTAAGCGTGAACGCTTATAAACATTGAAATTAACCTTAATCAAATGAATTAAAATTTGAAATATATTTACAGTATCACCATTAAAATGGAAATCGTCCTATGCCTGCAATATCAAATTACAACCTTAAAGAGTGTTTATTTGAGGGTATTGAAATATTGTACAGTTATTTCAATAATCCCAAATGGGTGTACTTTAACGAAGCACTTTGTTTCATGGAAGAATACACTGAACAGCTAATTGCATTTTGAGCGATTTTTTGTGTGTAATAAACTGCTTCCTTACAGTATCATTTATGAAATACATTTAAGGAGTAAAATCAGAATAGTGTAAGCTTACCAGCCGCATGTAGGTACATAGACTGGGTTTTTCAATCAAAAAATATTATTTTTCACATATTTTATGACCCCTTTTTTCCATAAAACAATGAAAAAATATATTTTCTCTTGACGTGCAATGAATTAAAATGTGCATCTACCATAGATATTCGATTATCATGCAATTAGCCTTGCCTTAGCACAAAAAAAATCATACTTTATTGAATAAATTACCATTTCTGGGAGGTGTCTTCCGTCACATAAGATTTTTTAGCTGACTTTCTATCATACGATACGCAGTGAATAAATATAGCTATTGATATTTGGAATAATAAAAATATCTGGAGAAGCATGGTAACTTCCTTAGTGTCAATAACTTTTTTAGTGACTAACTTATTACATTTTTAAGGCGAAGAAAGTCACACAGGTCTACCAAATTTTACTGAATGAAGTTTAAAATAACAATCCTATGTCTTCATTTGTTGCTGCGTCACCTTACCACGTCTAAATACATGGAAGTGCGATATACATAAGCGCATCAAAGTTGTTTGCTTCTCGGTGATGATAATAAAACATTCAGCCATGAATGAGGTTATGGTTCTGAAACTTTTAATAAGTTTCATCCTCGAGAACATAAAATACGAAAGAGGGCTTAGTACATTAATAATATTCTCGCGGACTATATATGTGTCTTAAAGGAAGATTCGCGGTCATAAAAACCAACCGATGTACCCCTGTACAGTGAATTGAATGGAGTCATGAATTCAAAGTAAAACCTATAAGAAACTTTTTCGAGGGCTTATTCGCTGTTTAACGATGCGGGATTAACAGAAAATAACGTAATGCGTTCAAGACAAGTTTGGAAAGTGTGAATTACGAGTATTTAGCATGAAGCAGCGATAGAGGATATGGTGCTATCACATAAGCCGGATGGTGCATACACGATCGCGCAGGTGAGCAATGCTCCTTTCAAAATTATCCACTGCGGCGGCTTCGTGGCACAGTTTCCGTGAAAACTTGGGTCCCCCCCCCCGATTGCATTCACGCCCTCTCCACTTCATTGAGTCGTTACCTGACTCCTCCGCTCACCATCCCTCGGAAGGCCCTTGGGGGGAGAAAAGTTAAAGGGAAATCCTACACACACGCAACCTGGTTGCACCAGATGGGGTTCGCAAATGGCTGCTCATCACTTATTGATTGCAGAGCCGTTCTTTATGTGCTTATATCGCAAAGTGCACTGGGGGGGGGGACTCCTTGCCGAATCGCCTCTCCCTCTGGAGCCGCTGAATAAAAAAAAAAGAACGAAGACACACTCATCGCCCCCCCTTCCAATATCAATGATTTCCCGGAGATCTGAAAACCCGCCTCCCATATTCACAGACCATTCCATTTTCGCGACGAGTAGGAATTCTTCTTTTGACAATCGGCGGTGAGTTTGTGATCCGACTTCATTCGTCTCCGATGGGAGAAAAATGAAGTCGGCGTTCCGAAGAGGGTTCCTTTGTGCTCCGCTCCGATGCGAGAGGGAACGCCCGAAATTTACAACACCTTATTCTTTTATAGAACCCCGGTCACCCGGTTTATTGGGGAAGTTTTTTTTTCATCGCGGTTCCTCCCACACTCCCGGCCGCCTTAGCCTCTTTTAAGTAGAAGAACACTTGCTCCGCAGACGCGACTGCTTTATGGACTTCTTAAAGTACCACTAAAACATCTTGAATTGCTTACCTTCGAATCTCATAGGTATTTCTTTCTAGGAAATATGATTTTTTCCTTCATGATGGATTGATGAAAAGAAGTGGGTATCACAAGAAAACTTTGAGCAATTAAATGCATAATTATGTCAGTCATTGTCAGCCACTATTTAAGAATACCTCCAGAAAAATGAATAATGGGATACATCTACTAGGACAAATGTCATAATCTTCATCTATAAATTGAAAAAGGCCGGATTAATAAACAGAAGCATATTTATCTTAAAAAAAATATATATATATATTTAAAATTACTTTAATACAATAATACCATGCATATATTATTTATTTATAAAATCGGACTGGGCTTTGATTTAGAGCAACCATTCCTTCCCACTGCGTATTTTATTAAGTTGTTCCCCTGTCGAAGTAGAAGTCATGGAGTCATAGTCTTCTCCATCATTTGTCATAAATTTTATTTCACGTCAATTATAAATCTTGTTTTTGCTCTGTTAACCCAACTTAGTGCAACAAAATTTTATTTCACGTCAATTATAAATCTTGTTTTTGCTCTGTTAACCCGACTTAATGCAACAAAATTTATCCGGTATTACCGACATAATTTTCCGTATTCCATTGTACATAATAGAGGTGTTCTATGATATAATACGTCCATTTCAGTTTCATAGTTGAATTAGTATTTATTAATCAATTATAACCATAAAAATACTAATTTAGTGAAGAAATATACACAAAAAAAGAAATACTTAGTAGACTCGCACTGGGAATAAATATTTCGGTAATACTTTCCCCTTCGTCGGTCTGAGAATCGTTCATTTGCTTTCCCCAAAGATCGATATCCAATGTTTACCAATTTTGATTTTAAAAAACAATTTTTCTATTCTTCGATCAGATTAATTATGATATTTCTAGCGTCACTGCCAGTAATAAATGATACTTTTGGTAGTAGAGGAATAGATGGTCCCAAAAACCTGCATCTCCCATCTACTTGGAGGGATATAATTTCTTTTATTTATGTTTTCGGAGGCCATATCTTGAGTTCGACGAAGATTCTCTTTCACTACCTATTCCATCACTTTACATATCGTCTTCATCACTCTCGCTACAGGGCTCCCTCCCTCTTCCCGTCTAAGAAATTTCAGCCAGGTTCTCCTCTCCCGCCCTCGGCCGTTTCTCTTAAAGTACCTTTTCTCTTTCCGACCATGCCTGCCGGAATAACACGCTTCCCCTCCGGATACCACCATCTCCCGTCTACTCGCTTCCTTTCTACCCAACATTCCCTACCCTCTCCCGCCCAACACTCTCCCTTTCCATCAGTAATATTTTTCCGCCTCGACTCGTTCTGGCCCTTCCCTCATCTTCAAACTTAGTACCCTCCCATTTGTCCCTCCAAATCTTCCGCTTCCCATCGTTCTTTCTTCTCTACTGAACACCCTACTGTTCCTTTCCGCATCCCTACCTTCATCTTTTCTTCCCTCTCCGAATCCCTTCACCGTCAATAAGTTTCTATTTCTGGGCTCACCAAAGCACTTGATATCCACTTCCTCCACTTTCCTTTCGTCCCTTTATACTTTCTCTATCACGGTCTCTCTTTCTCACCAAGTTTGAACTTCAATTCTTTATACTTGCTGCCCTACCGCATCATTCTTATTTTTATCACTTTACTTCTACCCATCCTTGCACTTTCCTTTTCACCCCCTCCCAACCGAGACTTTCCTCAACACGTTTCAAACAATTCACTACCACCTCCAGGTTTTGCTTCTTTATTGTTCCTCCAATCCCGAAGGCGTAAGCCAAAATATGCCGACAACATTTTTCAAATTCCTCGATGCATATTTATGGCATTTTTAAATGCATTCATTGAATATTTATTTTCTTGTTGGGATATTTGACTCAATTTTTTCTCGGTTTCCATATCCTTCCAAGAACACCGTGACACACTAATTTTTATCGTGAAGTTGAACCCAACTCTTTCAGATGAAAAATATACGATGCATTCTACTATAATTTTTGTACATTAATGACCTCGCTCTGAGCTACTCCTCTTTTTATTATACAAAGAGTAGGACTGCCGTGGCTGTTATGTAACTCATTATCGCTGAAACTATCGATATCTCAAAAGGAGTCACTTATGGTCCCTTCTTTGTGAGTTTTCAACAGTTTTATGTTTCGACCAAGAAATACTCCCTCACCTATTTCAAAGAAAAAATAATTTTAAATAATGGCATAAAACTATTTCATAAATGCTCCTACTTTAATTAACAACATTTCAAATTTATTACGATAGACTATAATTCTCAAGGAAATATATATAAGAAAATTTATAATACTATTTAAATATTCAAATATAATTTTCGCATGTATAACTCATGTGACGTAATGTGAAAAGACTAAATTGATATTTTCAAATAAATATCACATAATGTATTTCCTAATATTTTCTAAAAAGACGTGTCTATAGTACGTTGAAACTTAAAATCATATAATTAAAATTATTGTATTTGGCTAAAAGTTTAGTGATATTAATTTTCTCCACGAATTTAAATTCGGAAAAATTCTCGGGTTTTATTCTGTGAGGTTTTACCAAGCATTGATATTTCAAAAGCTGACTCACATGTCTTCTCCTTGGAGAAACTTCTGGCACCAGATTTAGTCTTTGAAACATCTGCGTAAAATAGCTACCAGATATAAAATGGCTAAATCTATTGAAGCTTTTCTACGCGTTATTATTTTAAGTTTTTATGGTTCGTCGATCATAAATCGAAATTGAACACAAACTTTATAGTTATCATGGTGACCACTGATGAATAATCGAAGGTATTTTAATTTGAGACATTTTATCTGCTTGAAAAGACGATGGTAACGTAAAGAAACTCACCTAGTTTTGCTTTTGTTTAAAAAATCGCCTTCCTCATTACAAAAAAGTTGACATTTTGTGATAGTTATGAAAAATCTAGTAATGACAAGATGCTCTCATGGATTTCAGCTACTAAATCACTTTGAAAGAGGAACTCTTAAGGTAGGTAGCCTTCTAATTACTTAATTCAATTAATGCCGAACTTGGAATCTACTGCGTTATACCCATCAAATTTCCTTCTCTTTGTAACATTGGAGGGATGAAAAATTGAGGCTGTTTTTCCAAGGGATGGCTCCCCTTATATATATATATATAAATTTTTTTAAGATGACGTGGACCCGGTGATCCCGGGGGAAAACCGTATGATGTTATTCACACGACTCACCAGAGAGGTTCGAAGTTCAAACGCCTGGAATATATGGCACCTATGATGGACACTTATCTACTTGATGAGACGTCCTTAAAAATGATGAGGAAGAAAGTATGAGGAGAAGAAGTGAAATAGGATATAGGCAGCACATTGGTGAGATGGACGTATTAAATGGGCAGCACACCCAAAATGAAATAGTCAGTGAAAGAGTAAAGATGCAAGACGGCATAATAGATCTGAGAGGACGAAGATCGCCTTGGGACGGAAATCTAAGAAGAATAGGCGAGGGACAATGCCTTGTAAACATGAAATTTCTAACCCTTCCCCCCCTACAGAAAGGAAGAAGACGACCAAGAATAACATCGTGGCAAGGAGTAAGTGTAGACATGCGCTGAAGAGAATTAACCGATATAGACATCCGAAGAGAGAGAGAGAGAGAGAGACGAATGGGGTGAATGACATGAAAAACAGGACCAAGATTTTAAAAAAGAGCCGCTAATTAAAAAAAGAAGTAAAATTGACTATAAGGCTAATTAACTTTATCTCTTTTCTAGTCGAAGCTCATAATCGTGGTTGAGAAAACATTTATGGCGTCGATGATGTGCCAAAAATTGGCGGCATACCCAGGGAAATGTCTAAAGTTAAACACGCTCTTCAGGATATTTATAATCATTAAGTTTCAAAGAATCACCTTTAACGGGATACCATGGGATTACTTTCCACAGAAATTATTGACACCCTAAACTACTTCCTGCCTCCTAGCTACTCTGGGCCTCTGGGAATTCGAAGTGGCGGAGGAAACTGAAACAGGTTTCATGTGTTGCAAGAGGAGAGTGTAATCGACTTCGACTAAATTCGGTCGAATCGGGCAAATTATGCGCCAACACGTCACGTCATCCGTCCTCCTCCCTTTTCAGATTAACTCCATTTTAACCCTAACTATGCAACATAATGAAACTCCAATTCTCTGTTTCTGGCGCTAGCCGTGATAAGGTCAAAATTAGAACGATCAGGGCTTTTAGCACATTCACACGAATTACGAATCTACGATTTCACCGTTTGATATTTGTATCGCCTTTGCGATGTGCGACCGAGCTCGCCTATCTCTCCAAATTGAACTAATAAACTCAATAGTTTCCGGCGTCACTCTTTGGAATATCTCCTTATCCAAATGATGTCGCGGCGCGACGGAAACCTGGGTAAAATTTTTATGTGGAATGCAAATATTCTTCCTTTCATTTCATAAGTTGAGTTTAGATGCGTAGCAATGAGACGAGGGAAGGAAAATTATGAAACGAGCTCATGACATTGGTTGGGCTGAAAATACTGCAATATTTTTCAATCAAAATACCCATTACCCAACCCGTAGAGAAAATATTTTCCGTCAATGGTGAAATAATTTTATAACCATGCACTTTTTACAGGATGTAAAGATCAAAAAACATCGAATTAATGAGTAATGTGGAAAAATGTAGTTAAAAAAATGAATTTCAAAAGTGTTTGTTAAGCATATCATTATAGTGATGTAAACGGATAATATGAACCCCAATAAAACGTTTAAATAAATATGTATGGTATTTTAAAAGCCCAACGAAAAGTTGTTTTGAAATGGTTTTTTTATTTTGAAACGACATCAGACATATGGATTGGTTATCGACGAATAAAGGTAACAACACCCGATGATACATATCTTTCCACTTTTTATGCGCTTTTCCTTTTTATCCATCCAGTTTTTAAATAATTATCATATGATAAGTTTTTCTAGTCTCCAATTTCAAATATTACCTAAAAATATTGAATTGGGACTCTCTCATAAGGAAGAAATGTAAAAAAAAAATGTATGAGTTTTATTGCTATGAATTTTTAATAGACTGGAGAGAATTTCGTTCTTTCAATATTATATGGCACATTCGCATAATCAATTACACTAAAAGAACGTCAAGATACATCACTTTACTCAATTTCATATGGATGACAGGTTATTCGTATTGAATTTTAATTCCTAAAAAGCATAGTCTTTTATCTGTCATGGGTTCCTTCAACACGTTCATGTGAAAAATGTATGCGTTTCTAACATTTTCATTTCAGCCGTTGTCGGTGACGAAGCAAGGATGCTTTGCAAAAAATGAATATTTTTCGACTATTCACGTAACGTAGTCCGGGTCACGACATCCTAAAAGCTGCCTGTCTAATTGTTAAATATTCTGTGTTACAAGTAACACTGCAGTTTATTTAAAGTCTCTAAAATTTTATTGTTCTATAAATTAAAGATTCCAGATTTTCATTATAAACACGCCTACCAAACTTCTCATTTAGAAATGTAAAAAATTCTATTTTCACTTACTATAATTTCCTGCTTTAACTGAATATGTATTAATATGTAGCGGAAAGTTTTAGAGTAATATCTTATGAGCATCAATTTTCAATGTTTACGATTTCATATTTTTGATGTAACATCAATGGCACCATCAAAGTAACACATATGTGTGCATTGTAATTTTTCACAGATTTTATTTTAATTAAGAACGATGAGAATGGGATATAATACCGTGGGATTGAATTAAGCAGGATTTGCGAAAGAATATATAGAAAAAAAATGATTTCCTTTCGCAAAATTAATTCTTAACAAATTTAAGGATGAAGCAGCAATTAAATTACTATACAAAAACTTTTTAATATATATTTTTTGATAAAACAATAATTCAACTTACTACTAAAAAATAACAACAACTTCAACAATTATCGTATCGACCATAAAATAATTTTATCTGCCTAGGCAACTTTTCCTCCTATACTTGAAACAGTATCGCTGAATGAAATCACATTCATATGAGTCCGAAGAAAAATTTACTATCTGCATTATAACATGTAAACTAAGTAAATAAGGAGTTTCAATGTATTATTTTGCTTTTTTCCTCATCACTGATCTAATTTTACTGGACGACGCGAAAACATCTGCAATATGTGAAAAATGGAACGTAAAAAATGAATTTGAGCTAAATTTAAGTTCCGCCAAACTTAAAATGGGAATATATTAAATGGTGAAATTAGCTATGCAAAGGTAGGTCTATTGAGTAAAGTACGGGGTATTATAATTTCATTGTATTTGACCGCGCACCATCATAAAACCCTTGATAATAGCTATGTAATTTGCTATGAAAGTTACCCAAAGTTCATGCGACACAAATGAATCGGCGGGCAATTAATTTCATAAAAATGAGTGAAAACATAATTCTATCCAAAATTGTCACACATTTATTGTGTGGTTTTTATTTATCAAAATGCACCGCCACTAGTATTTTTGAATAACTGACGAAAATGCATTTTGAGCCATCAAAATAAATAGCGAGAGCTAGAAAGTCACATTTAATAATAAAATAATACATTTTAATCAACGCATGAAAGGAGATAATGCAGGTATTCTAAGCCAAAATTTATTAGGCTAGTAGTCCGCTAAATCAATGTTATGTGGAGTAGAACCTTGCCCTTCCCATTGTGAGAGAATTCCACCAAGTTAAGCCACAAATGACAATTGTAATTAACTTAGGCAACTAAAATGGTTAAATTTGTGGTTAACCGTCTTACCTGCTAACTCTAAGGTCGTGGAGTATTGTTACATAATGTGAGTTCCAAAATTTTAGAATGGTTGGAATATAGATCACGCGGTCACACCTGCCATATAAAATGCCAAATCTAAGTAACAAACGACCTCATGTAAAATGTGAAAGACTTCGATTATGAAAGTAAAAAATCACCGGTAAGAACATGGTTAATATTTCAATAATGACTTATGAACACAGCAAAAAGAAGGCAGTAGATTAAAACGCTCGTAAAACTGACTGAAGGGCAATTTTTTACAAATCCCCCTACCCTGATGTGTAAATTTGCTTACGCAGCCGGGATTAGTTCTAGTTGAACTCTATCCTCGTCTAAGAAATGAACCTAAGAGGTTGATACTGTAATGTTGGTAACGGAAAAGGTGCACCGTTTACTATTAGCTACATATTCATCACAAAAATTATTTTCGCTGACATTTCACATGTATTACTCCTAGCCTCTAACTCAGCTGGACGCAGCACCAGACTCAATACCACTCGGTTTTTACAGACTGTAAACGTGCAATTGGTTCGAGACTACCTACCACGATTATAAAAAAATGCATAGGTGAGATACATTTGCATAGTAACTGGGCGATGAAATATGTCACAAGAGATGATGAGGTTTCAAATTAGATCTATTGAGAAGTCTACGAGCTTCTGAAGTGCATTCTTGTGCGATTTGAATGAATCAATACTTTTACAATATACATTTAATCTGACCGCTGGATATAATCAAAGGATAAAGAATTATTATTATTATTTTACATGAGATTTTTTTTTTAAAGTACGTTTTTTCCCTTGGATAAACATTTCCTAACGACTTTAATATTTCAAAAGGTTTGTGCTATAGAACTCAGTGAATATACGAATATAATATATAACGAAATAAAGATTATGGAATAAAAAGTGTTATTCAATAAATCCATTTCAGAAAATTTCTGACAATTTGCCAGAAAAAAATTTGAAGCTTCAGCTATTTTCTGATTTAATCTATCGTAAGACGCTTCTTTATGTTATATTACCGTATATTTTCCTCACCTTGGTATATGTACAGTTCAAGGAGTGCCAAGTAGAAAATAATTTTTGAGATAAGTATATAAATGGATAAATTTACATTTAAAAAAATAACAGAAAAAATAAGAACAAGGAACGGAGTATCACATCTGGTATCTATAGATCTAGAGATGACCAGCGATACAGTTCTCATAAAAAATCTTAACCGTATCCTCGATGTGACTAATATACATGGAAAATATATTATAGCAATAAAAAATCCTTATAAAAACTTAGAGACAATAATAAAAGTAGGAAGTAAGCTATCTCTGTCAATGACACCTAATAAAAGATTAAGGAAAGGATGTTGCCTATCACCCACCCTTTTTAAAATTTTTACTAACGAAGTTCTGCAGGAATGGAAAAATAAATGTGCTGGAATGGAAGTAAAAATAAACGGAGACTCGCTACGCATATTACTTTTTCTGATGATCAAATTGTAATGGCAGGAGATAAAAATGACGCGGAATATATGAAGAGGAAACTGATAGAAACAAAAGCTGGTTTAAAAGTAAATTTACCAGAACAAAATATATGGTAATAAACAAGAAAGCAACAAATTTTAAAGTTGAGGGAAAAGTCATTTAAGTCTGCAGTGAGTATGAATATTTAGGAGTAGCGATTGGAAAAGAAGTAACCAGTAAAAAAGAGATAACAAACAGAATACAACAATCGAAACAAGAATTAAATAAATTAAATGGCATATTTTGGTCAAAAGACATTAGAAGAAAGACAAAATATTAGATATGTAAAACAGTTATCCTGAGCATAGAGATGGACTTCCTAAGATGAAGTTGCAGAAAATTTAAGTTGGAAATGAAAATATGTAAAAAATGATGCAGGAAGAAGAAAATATCATAGAAGAAATAGAGAAAATACGATTAAAATGGTAGGGGCATGTAAAGAGAATGAATTAATTGGCCAAAGAAAATACTGAATTGGCACCCACCAGGGAGGAGAAAGAGAGGATGACCACCAGAAGACTGGACAAGGCAAGTCACCATAGACATGCGAAAGAGGCAGATAGGAAACGAAGGCCGGAAAGAAAGGGAGGCTTGGAGAAGAGGATGCGAGAGACGACCAATGGCTGTATAAAACTTGCAAAATAAAAAATAAATATATTTATATATATACATATATTTATATGTGTGTATATATATATATACACGTGAAACATAGAACACAAATAAAAGAACACTTAACACGTTGATCCGAATTTACGGTGGTCGAGGTACACCTCTCTTCTACTTCTTCCTCGATCCTTAAGGTGTGCCTCGACCACCAAAAGTTCGGATCCAAGTGTAAGTGTAGTTTGTGTTCTATGTTTCTCGTTTGCTTCTGCAAATGTAGTTATATCCACAACTGTGGTCTCCCCAACCTAATGTACACGCGCGCACACACTCACACACACACACACATATATATATATATATAAATCACATCGCATCCTGAGGCATAATGGGTTCGTGAAGAATATAATAGAAGGAAAAATAGAGGGGAGGGCCCGTCGAGGAAGGCCGAGGGACAGATATATAGGGCAAATCATTAGAGATGTTAGAAGGAAGACCTACCAAGGAGCAAGAGAGCTTGCACTAGGAAAGGATGGAGGGCTGCAGTCAACCAATCTTCGGATTGAAGTACTGATGATGATGATATATATAGAGGCAAATTATAAGGTACGTTAGACAGGAGACCTACCTGAGAGGTGGCACTAGATAGGAAAGGATGGAGGGGGCTGCATTCACCTACACTTCGAATACCTAGAAGTATTAACGATGATGATGGCATTACATGTATGGGTATTTCCACCTACGTACTGGGGCAAATCATTCACGTATTCCAAAAGTTGTGATACGAACACGACAGGAAAAGTAACTATACCACAAACGCCATGGGCTTTTTACCGTGTACTACATCTGAAGAAAAAAAAAACTAGTGCTTCTAGTCTTCGAGTAATACTGTGATTGAGGGTCATAAAGAGGTAATTTGAAGCCAACAGTTAGCACTTCAATATGAAAACCGCCACGATAGGTTTTTCTAAACAAGCTGAATATATTTAGTAGCACTGGAACAAGATGAAATAAATGCACGTTCAGTTAAACCCTAGATCAAACGGCAGATCTGGCAGGGGTTTATTAATACGACTTATGAATGATAAATTATATATCAATAGACATAGTTTCATGCTTCGCAAGAAGCCACTTCAATGATTTCCTTGTGCTGAACGACGGCGTGCATAATTCATCGGCGTCATAACGTTTGGGTTGCTGCTTCCTCGTGAAACGATTACAAACGACTCTGCCGACAGTAATTTCTACCTTTTAAGAAACTTATAACGTGAAACAAAAGTGAAACGGTGGGGGGGGGGGGGAGA
>WURS02442546.1:0-14822 GCA_011762765.2 Rhinocypha anisoptera
AGTGGCTGGCACCGCCATCTCGTGTTCAAGGTTTGACATAGAAAAAAACCGGAAAACTTATCGGAATGACTAATAATTTAAGACAAAAATCTAAATCTATTTAATTTAAAATTACACTTCAATAATTAAATAAATTTTTAAATACACCTAACAACAATACTAAACATTTTAATATATTTACACTTTTTTGGTTAGGCAAGATTTAATATCAATCTAGAGATAGACTCGCTTCAACTTGTATGCACAACTTTATATCTTTATCTTTACCTTATTTTCAAATCCTTGTTCTGCTATTTGAGAATAGCTTTGTGTGTTGATAATGGCTTCAATTCTAAAGGCCGAAAGACGTTTTAAGAAATCATCAGTTGCAATGATGCTTCTTATTGCTTTAATTCGTATCATTTGGATTCCAATTACCATGATATATGGGTTAATTCAGAAAATTGCAACATTTTGCAACATTCCAATTTCTGGCCCTTGCAAGTGGAATCCAATGCCACTGCAAAAAGTTCAACAACAAATAGCCCGTAAGGTTGTTCAGACTCGGAAAGTCTCCTTTGATCCGGTTACAGAAATCTACGAAATCGAACGTATCGGGAATAAAAGCGTCAAAGAGCATGATAAGGTCAAAGATCGTCTCTGGCTTTTGATTCGTCTTCTATTGGTCACCAATGATCCGAGTCGAATCAAGCCAATTCACCGGGCTGCTTTAAAACAATTTCAACTGTTTACAATGAAAGAATTTGAAGAACAACGCCACCAACTGCGATTGTTTATCATCACTCATGAAAGAACTTCAAATCCTTTTAACAGATGGTATTAAGTTGGCAGGTGGCATTTAGTCTATCTTCAAAACAAAGTTTAAATATTATTTTTTAAAGTATATAGGTATACGGATACCTATATACAGGTGTAATTGTTTTTTACTGTTTTTATAAGTTTGATATAGTTGAATGATTCTAATTAAAAGTGAGTGTGATTCTTTGTATTATTAAAACTTGCAATTATTTAAGAATTCATTTCATTTTTTAAAAAATCTGTGTTATGTTACCGAGATGAGGATAAAAGTGAGTGAATGAGTAAGATAGAAAGAGATTTAGAGAGTGAAAGAGAGAGAGAGAGAGAGAGAGAGAGAAAGATTTTGAAAATCTCGGTTTAGCATTATTACTAAACAACAGTAAATGAAATTAAAAAATCTCAATGCAAAAAAATCCAAGAAGTTTAGCGAGACAAATAAAAAAATTGTTATAAAGCTAAAAAATTTGATTTTGTTGCACTTCCGTTTCCGAGTTGACTTAAGTCTTTAAAGTTAAGATAATCTAATTGTTTATGATGTTCACAACAAGTTTATCAAGCCAATGTAACTTTTTCACCTATTTCTGTTTCCTTTTCCTTCATTAGAAAAAATTAATTAATTAACAAATTAAACCAAATTAGTTAATTTAGTAATAAACAATTCAACATGGTTGAAGATATAAGAACCATTCTACGCCTTGGAGTAAGTTGACACTTTGTAACATTGCAAAAACTTTGTGTATAAACTCATTTAAATAACCGTTTTGTTATTTTTGATAATCGTTCTCTATTACTTTCATAATCAAAAATGAACAATTTTTTGGATGACCGTAACGTAGAGCGTCAAGCTCAAGACTGGTCTAAACGCTTTGCACAGGCACAAAGCTTTGGATTTACGCTAATTAGCGACATTGCCGGAGGGACCTATGGCCGAGTGACCAAGGGAGTTCACTCTAAAACCGGATCAATAGTGGCCATCAAGCAGCTTAAGCTGGATTCATATCATGTAAGTTAAGACGAAGTTAAGTTATTAGTCATTCAGATTAATCCGTGTTAAAATGTTAAAAAAAATGTTTTGGGAAGTATTCCGTCACTCTTGTATGAATTTCAATCACAACAACGAAAGTTATATTCAAATCGGTGATGAATTCGAATCACGATAACAAAAGTTAGACTCAAATTGGTAATGAATTCGAATCACAACAACGTAAGTTGGATTCGAATCGGTTAAGCACAGTGGAAGTATCGTAAATGTTACAATACATTAACAAAACGAGTTATGCACAATATTCGAATCGAATTGGAATAAAATTTAAATCATAACACAGAAAATTAGCTTTGAATCGGTTAAGGATTCGAATTACAACAGTGAAAGTTAAATTCAGATCGGTGATAAATTTGAATCACAACAGTGAAAGTTAGATTCGAATCGGTAGATGAATTCGAATCACAACAGTGAAAGTTAGATTCGAATCAGTGATAAATTCGAATCACAACAACGTAAGTTGGATTCGAATCGGTTAAGCACAGTGGAAGTATCGTAACTGTTACAATACATTAACAAAACGAGTTATGCAAAATATTCGAATCGAATTGGAATAAAATTTAAATCATAACACAGAAAGTTAGCTTTGAATCGGTTAAGGATTCGAATTACAACAGTGAAAGTTAAATTCAGATTGGTGATGAATTTGAATCACAACAGTGAAAGTTAGATTTGAATCGGTAATGAATTCAAATCACAAAAGTGAAAGTTAGATTCGAATTGGTGATGAGTTTGAATTACAACAACGAAAGTTAGATTCGAATCGGTGATGAATTCGAATTACAACAAGGAAAGTTAGATTCGAATCGGTGATGAATTCGAATTACAACAACGAAAGTTGGATTTGATTCGGTTAAGCACAGTAGAAGTAGGATAACTTTCACAGTACAACAAAAAATGGCAGAGAACAAAAAATGTCTGAACATGAACATAGAACATAGAAAATAGAAACTCCCGACCATACTTTTCATTAATATAATAAATATATAATTTTTCCTTATAGGGCCAATTTGAGCATATTGCCACGGAGGTAAATGTGCTCAAAGCGTTGAATCATCCCAACATCATTCAGTTCTTGATGACCTATGATAATGATGATTCAACGATGCAGAAATATCCCTCGAATCTTGTATTCGAGTACTGTCCCAAAGATCTGTGGCAACACCTTGGCCAACAACCGAAGCGTCGGCTTCCGGAAAGCGAAGCCCGTGTTCTATTTGGTGACCTCATCCACGCATTACACTATTGCCATGGGAAAGGCATTGCGCATCTGGATGTCAAACCAAAGAACATTCTGCTCACTGAACGTGGTCGGGCCAAGTTGGCCGACTTTGGTCTGGCTGTCGACTGTTCCGTAAGTGTAAACTTGTGTTATCATTATTCGAAGAAATATGCAAAAAAATCAAATCGAATCGAGTGAGAATTGGGACAGTTCAAATCAAGTTGAAATAAGAAGAGTTATGCACAACATTCGAATTGAATAAAAATAAGGTTCAAATATTAACACGAAAAGTTAGATTCAAATTGGTTAAAGATTCGAATCACAATAGTGAAATTTAGATTTGAATTGTTAATGAATTGAAATCACAACAGTGAAAGTTAGATTCAAATCGGTGATGAATTTGAATCACAACAGTGAAAGTTATATTCGAATTGGTAAAGCACAGAGGAAGTAGGGTAACTCTCACATTACAAAAACGTAAGTTACAGAATAGCAAAAATGACAGAACATTGAAAAAAACATAAAACATAGAAAACCACGACCATATTATTCATTAATATAGGGCTCTTAGTTTAATCCAACTCCTGAAAAAACTGCACTTAGCTCCGAAAGTAACTTCTTAATTGGTCCAAAAGTGTTGTTTTTCTTACAATTCGATTTTCGATTGGATTAAGCTGAGATCCCTAATTAATATATAGAAATAATTTTTTTCTAGAACTCTAATCAACTTTCAAGCTAAAGCTTTAGAACAAGTTTCACCCGAATCCACTAAATTAGCACAATTTAGATTAGTTATTTATTAGGTTTATTCAAATTGCTAATAAAAAATTGTTGCTTTGTTAAGAAATTAGTCTAAATAGTTAATTTTCTAAATCAATACATTTTTTCCAAACAGAGCAATAAATCCCAATTGGATTACCAACGTGGCAGAGCGGGCACTCGCAAATATATGGCGCTCGAAATCCAAAACAACCTCACCTACTCAGCCAGAGCAGCCGACATCTGGAGTTCCGGAATCACGCTCTATGAGGTACTTGTAGGCCAAGTTCCGCCGGAAGTCCCAACCCCGTCTCAGGGCCAGAGCACTCGGCCATTGAGGGAAAAACCTTCAGTTGCTCACCTATCAAAATCAGCCAAAGAACTGATTCTAGCCATCTTTAAGCCCGAAAAGGCTAGAATCACCACAGAAGGAATTATGGCACACAACTGGCTCGAGAGCTATGTTCCGCTGAAACTTGATGTTAGCCAAGCCTCAGAACGGAAAGTCCTGGATCGACTTGTAGAATGGTATCCCTTGTTGAAAAATGAGGATACTCTCCGTGCTAAAATGGCTGGCTTCAACAAATACTCAACAGCCTACAAACTTCTCATTAAAGAAGAGATAAATCCAGCCAAACAAGCGGAACCGGAAATTCAAACTCAAGAACCACTTCCGGTAGTTACAGTTCAACCACAACGACAACCAACATATGACAGTAATGTCTTTTTGGTTCAAACTGTAAGTTGCACTGCACTGCTAAAAATACTGTCTGGTTATAAGCCAACATTAAGCACGTTTCTGGTTATAACTCGACAAGTCGAGTTTTTTAAATATTAAAGTTATAAGCCAACTTTTTGTTAATTGTTGCCTTAAAAGCTGGTATTTTAGAGAATTTGAGATTATAACCCAACGTATTAAGCACGTTTTTTTGTATATAATTCAACAAGGCTTTGTAATATACTTTCAATTAAAAAATGTAAGTTTATAAGCAGACATTTTGGAAAATCAACGCTTATAAGCAAAATTTTTTTAATTGTAGAGTTATTAGCCAACTTTTCGTTAATTGTCACCTTAAAAACTTGCATTTTTGAAATTGTAAGGTTATAAGTAGAAACGTGCTCAATGTCAGGTTATAACCCAAAAGTATTTTTAACCGTGTGGAATATACTAAAATGGTATACTAATTCTAAATATTATTTTTATTATTATTTTGGACTTTTGAACTTTAGGATGACTACGAAAGAGTTGAAGATAACATTCCGGTTACCGGTAACTTGCTTTCCTGCTTCTGTGCTCCGTTTTGGAGATTTTTCAAGCGTTAATTGTGGCCATCTTTAACGGTTATTTATTATTTATGTTTTGATAATTATATAATATTTTAATAATAATAATTAAATAATATTATTAATAGTTAAAACTTTATTTTACTTTGCTTAGAGAACATTTTTGGGATTGCTTGAGTTCACCATTAGTAAATTGCAAAATTTCAAAAAAAAATTAAATCAAATTAAATCTAGTGAGAATTGGAAAAGTTTGAAAGTTCAAATCAAATTGAATATGAATTTGTAAGAGTTATGCACAAACATTCAACTTGAATGGGAATAAGGTTGGAATCATAACACAGAAAGTTAGATTCAAATCGGTTAAGCACAGTGGAAGTAGGGTTTATAAACAACAACAAAAATGGCAGAACATAAACATAGAACATAGAAACTCACAATCATACTTTTTATTTATTATAATATAGTATCCTTTATTAGCAGGGCGAGAGACAGCTATGCTGTAATACGCCCTGCTATTAATCTCATGTTTCTGTCTGTCTGTCTGTCTGTCTGTCTGTCCTCACAAAAATGTTAGTATACTTCCCGTGCACCAAAAAAGATGAAACTTGACAAATAAGATCCTTTAGGTAAAAAAATAATTGGATGAGATTTTGGAGTTACAGGGTTCAAAGGGGACCGAGAACCGGGCCCCATTGTAACTGGCGCCATCTATTGGTATTATAATCAAGCATTGCGTTGCGTTTTTCTCGAACCTTCTCGAGCAAGTCAACTTACGCCACACTTCTCTCGCCCTGCTCATAGGCGAGAGCTTAGCTCTCCCTTCTTATTTCATTTTTCAATATAATATTATTTTTTATATTTACTTGTATTAACAATCGTACTCCCAAGGCTGAAACAAATTGTATACGAAAGTTGATTTTTAGCTTTTATTTTATCATCTTTCAATGAAATATTTTAATTTTTTTCGTAAATAAACTATATAATATTAGGAATTTTATAAAATTAAAAAAAAATACAGAAAAACAATTTTAAAATAATGTTATCTTGATAACAGCGATATCAGTAGCCGGGGCACGCGTATACCAGAAGTTATTACTTCTGATACGGGTGGCTTAGCATGCTCCAGTGTGCGCATGCGCATGGAGTACTGTGCCCGGCGTCAGGCTTTTGCGACAAGTCGGCCAAGGTATCAAGTTGATACTATCAACTGTCGCTAACCTTGCCCATTTTTCGAACTTGGGTAACCGACCCTGCGCAATGCAAACACTTTTCTGCAAGCAGGAGTTTGAATAGAGTTTGCCACCATTTGGGGCCTTTCTTGAAAACCTAAGGCTTAGTGAAGAAAAAGTTATCTTGATAACAAATTTTTGATTTTGTATATTTTTTAAAAAAAGATTTACATGTAAAATTTTATTTTTAATTTGTTATTAACAAACTTTAATTCATCCTAAATGAAATACTAAAAAATTGGGAACTAAAACTAATGATAAATATTTTTAATTAATTGATAAAAATATCATATTTTTCATTTAAAGCGAATGTGAGTAATACGTCATCTATGAATAGTCCTTTAGCGACCGCCTGCCAGTTTGCGTTCTATGTGTTTGAATGGGAAAGCTCGTGTGTGTATACAAAATGTATGCACATTGGGAGTCCGCCAACCGTTCAAAAGCTCGGTAGTGCGACTGTTAAATTACCCAATTACAAAATCAATTTTTTATGAATAAGAATCTAAAACTAATAACAAAAACAACAATCCAAAATTGATTGTTTTATTAGTCAATTTTTTTCAATAATCTGTTTGAGTAAATAGAATAATTATTTTATTTTGTTTTTCAAATAATTTTAACAAAACGTTAGAATAATAATTTTTTAAATTAAATAATTATAATTATAATCAATCAAGTAATTTGTATACATATGTAAGTTATAAATGTAAAAATTGGTTATGATTACTATAATATAAAAAAATGTGTTAAAATTTGGAATGTGAATTGTTGATAATAGTCAAATTCTTCTTCTTACAAATAGAACTGTCTGGTTCTAGGAGACACTGATAAAAAACGATTCCAGATATATCGATAATAAAGATGTCGGTTTAAGTTGATTATATTTTACGAACCGCAAAAGATTTTTTGACGTTTGGACTATCTTTGTTTATTTTTAAATGGTTTCAAAGGTTTTATAAATACTTGAAGATGCTTTAAAAATGGAAGCAACATTCCGAGAAACTTTATCCAAGACTGGTGATGTTTTCTTCACAGGTTCGATTGATTTAGGGAAATAAACTGAATACGATAGACTGTTCTTTGCTTCTATTATGTTGGTTATAGTGAAATTGTCCAACTTGATATTACTATTCGATTGACTTTCCAAACCAGTAGAGTGAGCCTGAATTTCAACATTGTTTTCTCCATTAATGTTCATCTTTTTCAACCATCTGGAAAAAGGTTTAAAATGAAATTCGTTATTAATAGCAGTGCCAATTTGATTAGTGTTTCGGCCAATGTCAGGTGATTCAATTTGAATTTGCAATTTGATTGATTTTGGAAAATGAACTGAATACGATAAACCATTCTTTGCTATAGTTATGTTGGTTATATTGAAATTGTTTGACTTGATGTTACCATTCTCAATATTTGGTTCAATTTTCGAACTAGCTTGAATTTCAACATGATTTTCTTCATCAATTTCCTGCTTTTTCAACAATTTAGAGAAAGGTTTTGAATGAAATTCGTCATTGATGACAGTGCCAATTTGATTAGTGTTGCGGCCAATGTCAAGTGATTCGATTTGAATTTGCACATTGTCTGAAATGTCTGTTTTCTTATTTTTATGACTGATTTGTAACACCCCAGCCTGATTGGCATCATTATTGGAAGAATTGCTTTGATTGTTTCGTTCCCTGGTGTTATCTAGACTATCAATGTTGCGGTTGACAATGACAGTGTTGTTCTCATTCAAATTCTCATAAGTGTGAGTTGAGTCTAAAGAGAGCGCTACGGGTGAAGCTGTGGGAGCTCTTGCAGGTCGATTTGGCACTTGATTTGGTCGGATAAAATTCCACCTGGTTCCAGTAACAAATCGGTGCACGTGTCGTCGATGGTGACGAGAGGGTTCAGTGTGTTGAACTAAGTCTTGCATCCACTTGATTCGTTGTCCCCACTTCATCAGAATTGCCATGAATCCTAACTCCAATGAAACGAACAGAACAAGTACTTCCAATATAGCAATGTCCAGTTTAAGCATGCTATCCACGTTGGAATATTTTTCAAAATAAATCGATTAATTAGCTTAATAGTATTAGATATACAATGTAATGAAAAACTCACTTGGAATTGTCCGAATAAAAAACATTTAAAAGAATAATAATAAAACCGGAGAGGGCAAACAGGAATAAGCTCCAGAGACAAAAAATTAGAGTTGGTTTTATTTTCGACATGTTGCGCACTGCGCAATATCAATGTTTTGTAGATTTGCAATAAAGAGAAACAAACTCAGTTAAAAATAGTGCAGAAATAATGATCGATTTCTGAAATCGATGCTTTATATAAAGTTCAATGTCATGCTCGAATAACGTTTTTGGCAACTCCCTCGACTCTACCTTCAGATAGTTTCAACCAGGTAGATGCAGGCGTTTTACTAAATTTTATTAAGACTTCTTTGGGTACACTTTTCTTTAGATTGGATCCACCTTTTTTCCACGCCTTGCTCTAACCTTGAAGATAACCAGCCATAAACATCTCAATGCTCAAAGCCACTCATAGACAGTATTAGATACACACTACTGCTCACCCCTCTAACCATGCAAATCTAATGCTAATTGGCCGATCGTGTTACCACTGACTAAATGTGCAAATGAGTAGAGGTTTTCGACGTTGATTTGATCTAATTGGTAAGTTGACCAAGCATGAAACCATCTAGACACCTCTCGAGCAAACAGAAGTGAGACAATATTTGTGTTGCGTTATTGAATAACCTTTTAATGCCCTGCTCTATTCAGTACACTGATAGAGCTCGTTACACAAGTTTTACGCTAAGCGCAATGCACAGTGCCGATTCACATAAGTGCTATGCCAGACCAATATATTTCCTGAGGTTTTAGCTACTAAAATTGCTAATGGACGACTGTTGTGTAAAAATCAAACTTAGTAACCAACTCGTTAAAAAACAAAAATTTAGGTAGAGCACTGTGCCTTCCACTGCCAATAAGGATGGTTGAGTCAAGTTAGTCAGAGAGGGCATCATTTACCGACATAAAAGAGTCAGAAGGTCCCAGAAGGCTTGGTCTAGTAGTTTGAATTGGAACTTATCTTCAAATGATCCCGGCTTAGAATCATGACCAAAATCTCGAGCTAGAACCTCACCCGTTTCGATCTCTTTTAATGGATAGGTTAGCACGGTTTTGGCTAGTTTCAGAGACGTTAAAAAGGTTTTTAGCAGGACGAGAGAATGCTATGCTGTAATACGCTCTGCTATTAATCTAATGTTTTTGTCCGTCTGTCTGTCCTCACAAAAATTCTAGTATACTTCCCGTGCATCAAAAAAGCTGAAACTTGACAAATAAGATCCTTTAGGTAAAAAATAATTTGATGAGATTTTGGAGTTACAGGGTCCAAAAGGGACCGAGAACCGGGCCCCATTGTAACTGACGCCATCTATTGATATTATAATCAAGCATTGCGTTTTTTTCTCAAACCTTCTCGAGCAAGTCTGACAACCTACACCACACTTCTTTCGCCCTGCTCATAGGCGAGAGCTCAGCTCTCCCTTCTTATTTAATAGTTCAATTCCGCAACTCTAACACAGCAGAAAAAAGTCTAACAATTCTCTAACAACGAGTTTAATCTATAAATATAATATATATTTCCCTAAAACATTTTTCATGCATTCAGTTTAAAAAATATGATCAAATTTTAAACATGTTTTGAAAATGATCTCTTGATAAGAAAATTGGAACGAATATTATATTAGTTGCACACCACGGTTAACCCCTCAAACCATGCAGATCTAATACTAATTTCACATAAGCGAAGGTCAGAGACTTTTTCATTAGAAAACCTGAGTGCAGACCATATTAGTTTCACATTACTGCTCACCCCTCAAACCATGCAAATCTAATACTAATTTCACATCTAAAATTGAAAGTCAGAGAGTTTTTTCTGCGCCGAGTAGAGATTAATGGCATCACTGACCACTGCCATGCACACAACTCTAATACCTTAATTATACGACACCATTGATTTTGGTGTGGTTTAGGTGTACTTTTCAAACACTCGTTCTAGTTGGTCAGGCAAACTGATATTAGACAAACTATTGTCTTGTCAGCTTGGGTCAAGCAAGTTCAGCAAATAAGTAGCAAAGTCAGTGCAAAATGGCTGTCATTGACCTGTGCTGATGTTTTTGCAAACTGCATTTGCAAATGTTGAGAAAACTCGTTATAAAATTAAAAGTTTAATTAAAGATAAATTATAATTACAAAAAGTATTTTCTCGAGATTATTTGCACCAGACGGCTTGTTAGTTTTATGAAAAATTGATGTACAACGAGTGTTGTGTGTGGGGACAAGAAAAAAGTGTGTGTAGTTGGTAGATAGCCTATCAAACTCAGTTCATAGAAAGTATGTTTCAAAGAATTAGCCTAGAAAAGTTGAACGCAGGGATTGTGTAAAACTTGTAAACAAATGCGTTGCATAATAAGTCATTAAAAGTCCTTGACATCAACACGGCCATAAAAGTTTATAATACAATAAATGAGTATAAATTACGAATAAACCATTATTTCTATATGCTACAAGTACAAGTTTTCAAAATTTTAAGTTTTTAAAACTTTTATTATTTAAACAAAAGTGTGCAGTGTAAAAAACATTTATCTTGTGTGGTCCTAACATGATTCAATAATAACCAAAAATTCAAACAAATGCAAATTGTTTGGATTTACTGCAATTTACGTCTATTTTAACTTATTAAGTATTTAAAATAATTTAGTCCAATGTCGCATCAATTCATGTTTTTTAAGATCCACAACATCAATACAGCAAAGCAACTGGCAATCATAATTAAAGCAATGTTTCTATATACATTTGTTGAGTAATGGTCATCTTGAGGCCCAGTGGTGACTCGTAAATCAGCCGGAGTTGCCTGAACTGTCTCGTTAATAGTTCTGGGTCGCAAATATTGAGCTAAAACATCCCCATTGTTATAGTTCAGTAGACAGCGCTCAGGCTCATACATTGCACCATTTGGTTGATTTGCACTAATGTCGGCTTGCAGCATGTTCAGATCACGTTGGACCACACTGTTAATAGGTTGACTTGCCGGGTTCGTGTTAGTAGCATGTTTTGAGCCGGCCTGGTGTGGATTAATAGTTTGAAACTTAATTGGAATAACTTGGGGCAATTTATTTTGCAAACCACCAATTTCTGCAACACTTGATTGCTCCAAGTTACTCAAACTTGGATTGTTACTTTGAGAAGTAGTTGGCTTAGCTTGATCCAGTTTAGTTTGCAATTCATCCATATTTTCAGCCACTTTAAAAATTCCACTTGCACGACGATCAATTTGCAGTTTAGGCGATTTAAGCTTTTCACAAGAATTGAAATTAACGTGGCTTGAGTCTGTTTTGACTTGACTTTGCCCAATAACAGACTTGAACGTTTTGGGAATGTGGAACTTTAATGCTTTTGTAACGCTTATGTTTGTTTTCAGTTCAACACTAGATTTGAGTTACTATGGTTTCAGTTTTATTGCCATGGTAAAAGTTACACACAAGGAAAATGAAGTGAACCAAAATTGCAAACGTTTACTGTAAGCTAGCGGTAGGGCAGCGAAGAGCAGTGAAACTGTCACCATTGCGCAGACGCTGCTTCAGCGCGCGAGATATGAATAGGAGTAAAATCGACATAGGTTATTGTTGACAAGGAAATAAACGTCGCTAAACCAACTCAAACTCACAATTGAAGTTGGTTTAGCTTGATCCAGTTTAATTTGTAATTTAGCAATTTCTTCAGCCATTTTAAGATTTAAGCTTTTCACAAGAATTGAAATTAACGTGGTATGAGTTTGTTTTGACCAATAACAGACTTGAACGTTTTGGGAATGTGAAACTTTAATTTTTTTGTAAGGTTTTTGTTTGTTTTCAGTTCAACACTAGATTTAAGTTACTATGGTTTTAGTTTTATTGTCATGGTAAAAGTGCCAGTTTTAATAACAAAAAGAAGGGAAAGCTGAGCTCTCGCATATAAGCAGGACAAGAAAAGTGTGACGTAGGTTGTCAGACTTGTTTGAAAAGGTTCGAGAAAAAACTCAATGTTTGACATTAATTCCAATAGATGGCGTTAGTTACGCCCATCATATAGTACATACTACGGTATGGCCATATCGTGCAAAATCTAGATGCAACTCGGCCCAACATAGCGACCCTCGCTTTGTAGGTTATTTGTTATCAAATCGGGACATACCATCGCACAGAAAGTCGTTTTGAAAGTCAACCAACACAAGAGCGGTTTTCTCGTGCTCACCCCCTCTTAACTCGAGTGGATCTTCTAGATTGGTAGCAAAGTGAACTAGATTTTCCAACAAGTAAACTTCTCTTTGTTTGTCTTCGATCTCCTCTAACTCTTGACAAAACTTGTCTAAACGAGAATCCCTTTTAGGTGCACTTTTGGCTTGACTTGGCTTTTAGCAACTTCCTCGACGTTACCATCGGATATTTTCAACAAGGTAGATCTAGGTGTTTTACTATATTTTATTGAGACTTCTTTAGGTACACTTTGTTTTAAATTAGATCCACCTTTTCTTCACGCCTCTCTCTCTCTCTCTAACCTTGAAGATAACAGGCCATAAACCTCTCGATGCTCAAAGCAACTCATAGACAGTATTAGATACACACTACTGCTCACTTCTCTAACCATGCGAATCTAATGCTAATTAGCCGATCGTGTTACCACTGACTAAATGTGCAAAGTGAGTAGAGATTTCAGGCGTTAATTTGATCAAATTGGTGAGTTGACCAAGCATGAAACCTTCTAGACATCAAGCAAACAAAGGTAAGACAATATATATTTGCGTTGCGTTATTGAAAAGTCCTCTAATACCCTGCTTGATGCAGTACACCGATCGGCTCGTCACACAAGTTTTACGCTAAGCGCAATGCACAGTGCCGATTCACACAGTGCTATGCTAGACCAATCTTCCTAGAGGTTATGCTTGTGCCAGCTACTGAAATTGCTCATGAGTGCCTGCGGTGTTTTATGTAAAAATAAAGATGAGTGACCAACTCGTTAAAAATTTAAGCCCGTCAGAAACTTTTGGATATTTAAGGCCAATTACAGAAATAATAATTACACTGTACTGCTCACTCCTATAACCAAGCAAATCTAATGTTAATTGGATAATTGGGTAACCACAGACAATTTAATACACTTTAATAGAAGATAGTTTTCATTGTGGTAAACAAAGCTTATTTGTTGATTTACCCATGCAAAACACCTATTCTAATTGAAGAATTGAGATCATAAATATACTCAAAATTATCAGTCTGTGACTACAAAGCTCTCCCATTGATATCATCAATGGATTTGCTCGTCACATGCGGTTTTTCAAAACGATGGACGAAGTAAAAAGACTAAATCGGTATTCTAAGTTGTAAGTTGATATAAGTTGTAAGAAAGCCTAAGTGCGAGCAAGCACGGCATTGCATCATTGCGAATTGCTGTGCTTGCTTGCAATGTTATGTAATGTAAGTTATGTAATGTTACCTAATAGTTTAAAAGTAAAATAAGGTCTGCCGTTGTTAGCTTCTCGAGTTAGATAAGCCACACCTTTTTAAACTTTGTGAGAAGCGCGGCGCGGTTCACGCGACCCACAGTCCTCACACTTGGACTTTGATGAATTGATAGGTTAGCTCGGAAAAAATTGGGTAAAATAAAGATAAGGGGTGATTCTTGTATAGCGTTAGTTGCTTGAGGGGGTAGGGGGTTAGAGAAAAGCCTAACCGATACCTCACACAGGGAGGAGGGGGGTGAACAAACAAACTAACGCTAGGGGTGACCAGTGTCGAAGACTTCTCTTAGTAACGTTCTTTGTGGAAGACCAAGTCTGAAAATTAACGCTGGTGGTGACATGTATACACCACAGTCATGAATCTGTGAACAACACTTGACATGTGCACATGGCAAGCGCGCGCTTTCAGACCGCACGTTTCTTGTGACTTGTGAGTCTTGTGAGTTGTGACTACTCGTCATTATTCATTTGTAACGTTGTTGCCTGCCTCTCAACTGCCTTGTAATGGCTAAACCCAGGAAGCCTCCAACGAACTTGTATCAGAAGCTATTTTATGCATTTCAAGATGCTTATTCCGGAACAACAGGTAAACTTTCAAACATTAGCTAATAACAATTATTTTACAAACAATTATTATTATTGTAGGTGGAATACAATATCAGAGTTTAGCCAATCAATTTTGGTATGAAATTCGAGACAAACCGGAACAAGAAAAAAGATTATTAGCACAGCAAAAGATGGAAGAGTTGAAATCTGTGAAAATAAGCAAGCCGTCTTCTCTTTTTAAGTTTTTCTCTGGCAAACCGCAAAGTAACGATACACCAAAACTCACAATTGATCTTTGTACTACGGTGTCTGCGTTTGAACCTCAGTCGATTGGAATCCTCATTGGCACTTCGCCTTCTGATGTTGACCTCACATTGAGTCGAATTCA
>WURS02442557.1:0-14822 GCA_011762765.2 Rhinocypha anisoptera
TGAGCCTCCATTCTATCATATTATAACAAAAAATTAGTTAGGGAACGAACTTTTGCAAAACGTACACAGCGTGTAATAATAAATAAATCAAATCTGATAAAGATAAGGTTTTTAAACCACAAAATTATTTCTAAATTGAGTAAAAAACAACCTATCCGAGTGTTAATATGAATTTTGTTTTGTTTACAGGCACTACTTCCACTTTTTCATTTGGAAGTAAAAATACACCAGATAATTCTGTATTGAAACTCAAAACCAGTTCTGAGATTGAGAAGAATTCAACTTTGACTAATTCTGAAAAGACTGTTCCATCATTTTCTTTTGGGAAAAGTCACTCCAGCGCATCTGCTGCTCCTGTGACAACGACTGCTGGAACCTCTAATTCTCTTTTTGTTTTCGGTGCCAAATCTACCGAGAGTGACAAAAAGCCAGTTGAGTCCAATGCTCTAAAATTACCCACATTTGCCCCAAGCACTTCAGCAATCAACACTGGCATTGATGCTGTCAGCTCATCTAAAACAACCGATAATAACGAGTCAACCGGTGGAATGTTCACATTTAACGCTTCCAAAAATGGTGAGTGTTTTTAGTTACAATGTCATTTGTCACATGTTAATAACTCTTGTTTTTTTGTTTGATAGCATCTACTGGTACACCTCTTTCGACATCAAATTCTACAACAGCTTTTGCATTTAGCGCCGCTCCTAAAGCTTCTATTGGAGCATCTGGGAATACTTTGATTGCAAAATCAGATATCGATTTTGGCTCACCTATTCAAATACCTAAAATTAATGCTGGGCCTCCTATTCAAGTCAATCCGATGACCATTAATTTTGGTAGTTCTAATCCTTCGACTTCAACAAAAGGATCGCTTTTCACAACCTCTACCCAAAATGTCAACAGTGTGCCTCTATTTGGAAGCAATCAGTCAGGAGACAAACCAGGCTTTAACTTTGCTGCTGCAACTAGCAACCCCCCTGTGTTTGGCTCTACTACGATTCCGACAAGTTTCAACTTCAACAGCAACAACAATTCGTCTGCTCAAAATACAAACACATTATTTACGTTTGGAGCTAAGCCCAACTCGCAGCCATCATCATCTCAAGGAAGCGTTCCGTTTAACGCAACTCCGTCGGAACAGCCTAGCTTCGCTTGCAACAACTTTGCTTCATCAAATTTGTCACAGCCTTCTTTTGGGACTGGTTTGTTTGGTGCAAATGCAGCACCTCAAGGTCAGCAACCCACACAAACCTTGGTGGTTCCTACATTGGGCTTGTCTACTTTTCAAAACCCAGCACCGTCTAACAATATCTTTGTTCCAAACTTAAATTTTCAAACTGACCCTTCAACAAATGTTTTCCAGTTTTCGTAAGTGTTGATTTGTGTTTTATGCAATGCTTTATAATTGATGATATATATTGTTTTCTAGGGCTGAACAACCACAGTTTGGAATGGGCGAGAGGAAAATCAAGAAGGCAAGACGTCGTCTTAAGTAATATATTCTCATGTATTTGATTGTATTATATAAATATATATATATATTATCACAATTTAATCTTGACATCAACCAACTTACACATTTTAGTAATTTAATAATAGACTAGTGTTATTGTTATCAAATGTCCTCTTTATTATTAAAATATATATTAATATATTTTTTATATATTATCATGTCTGCACGAAATCCTCCCTCATTCTCTCCCCTCCCCTAAAAAATGTGTCTTATCACCTCATCAACTGATTTCCATTGTGAATCAACTGTTGTTTCTCACAAAATGTTTTGCTTCAAAATAAATTATACTTGTCTCACTCAAACAAGATACAATACTGGATCAAGGGATGTAGACTAATGGGATATAGTTGATTAGAAGAGATGGTGCTACTACCCACTTGAACCTGTTTGCATCTCGAGCAGTGATGGGAGGGCCAGCCAGCTGATCGGTGGGACCGGTTTAGTGTGTAGTACCTCGCCCAATGCACCGTATACTGTATATACCACTAGTGCACTGGACCTCGGTCTCTCATCACCTAGATCAGTGCGAGATTGTCATCTCCAGGCCAGTCACGTTGCCTTTCTTATCGTATTGTGTCGTGTTTACTCTGCATTGTTTGCCAGTGCTGCCAACTACAGGCTCGAGCTTTTCTCATACATACACTGTAGAAATCAGCAATATGTCTGGCGGGTCGCAATGTGAACACTGTTAACTTAGCAGCATTGCCAGCGCGCCTACCAATATAAAAGGCGTTGGTCTACTTGTCTCGAGTGTCGTTCGTTGACTCAGTCAAGTGTCGTCTTGGTTTCTATCAAGTATACCCTTATTTGTGATAATCTATGCTGATATGCTGCTACAGCTTGGATTTTGGCTCACTAAACGCCATATGTATGATGAGGATTCCTATATCCACCAGGTCTGGCGGCAATTGGGAAATGCAACTTTGGTATATGTGATTGCTTATCACATTTAGGTTGCATTTTAGGCCATTGCCAAACAGCAAACGCTGCCACCACCCTAGTGTCTTCCAATGGCTCAATTGACAAAGCGGCATGGTCACGACGCGAAAATTGCGCGTCAACTTCGAGGAGAAAGGAATTGAAAGCAAACATGTACAAACCGACAGAGGGACCGACACTGATTAAGCACATATGTTGGGTTGATTAAAACCAGTGTTGACTCACTGTCTGCTTGCCAAACTCGCCTTTAGGAGTGGAGCAAAAGCGTGTTCCTGATCAACGCATCGACTCGACCAACCCGCTCAACTCTAATTGAGCTAAGTGTTTAAGTGAAGGAAGTCGGTCAAAAGTGTGGACCGGGGGTGATCTCATCATATCTGTTGCCTTGGGTGGTCAGTACTAGTGGGATGAGGGAGAGAGAGAGAGAAGAGCTCGAACTGACACCATCACGCAAGCTGAGTCATAGTGGGGATGGCAACACTTACACGGTGCAGTGCACCAGCAAGAGAACCAATACATCTCTACACAGGGAAAATTTCTTCCCCAGTTTTTACCGCGATTTTGTCCGGCGACCACCGTTGTTGGCCATCAATATGTGCAAGTAAGAATGAAATGTCAAAGTGCCATTCATCCAGATACTTGTTTCAGTCTTATTAATCAATCCCAGACTGTAACAACGCGTGATTAATTAAAAATTAAAATTTTTCTTGTTTGGATTTGAGGTAGCTCACATTTGTGTGTGTATGTTGCCGCAGCAGTGGCAGTGAATCGGTGTGTATGGTGCATTCGTGGCTAGTACTGTAAGCTTGGCGGTGACCATTGGATAAGTACCTTCCTCTCCTAAGAGCACCAAGCGTTCATGTTCGGCTCAATCAAGGTCTTGCGCACCAGTGGAGACCTGTTGTTCAGAGTAGTTCAGATGAAATAACTCAGATGAGACGGGACGGGATGAGATAAGACAGTCAACTTGGTCAGAGGGCGGTTTGTTGGTCTAGGAGGGGGACTTGCGAATATCGGGTTTGGGCGGAGGTTCAGAAGAAGACCTAGACCACTTTTTCCGTTTTTCCCGGTAGTCCTTCACCAATCTGAACAAACTATTCTCATCCTCCTCACCTTGAAAATGTAAGCCGGAGCTTACGATTTGCATTGGTGACAACTTCACCCCATAGTTCTTCGCATACCACCGACATACGCGAAGCAGAAAGATCGGAGAATAGTCCTTCTTTCCGAAACGAAAGAAGCGGTCTTTACCAGGTTTCAAGGTTTCAGGGATCAAGTTTGGTGAGAGTCTTCCAATCACCCGGCCTGCCGGTCTCGATGGCATCCAGAAGACACCACTCTCTTGAGAATGCTTGATCATTCCTGGACCCAATGAACGCCTTCAGGAGAACATGTGAATGACCCAGAAGATCAAGCATAAAAAAGACTTTTGTCTTCTTGTCCATCTTGTCCGCGTTGACTGCCCTGGTCACGTTGTGGCTAGAAGCTCTGAACCCTTTCAGCGGTCAATTGGAAAAGACGGTAGAATAGGGTTTGTCATATTTACTTTTGTCCGGGTCACCAATGAGGGACCGCGAGTAAAGGTAGACAAATGAATAAGTAGCGAGGTGGCTTTTAATGGTGAAAGTGTGTTATAGATATACCCAAATCTCTTTGATTGTTGGAATGGGTTTAGAGACTTCTCAGGGAACTATTCAAGGGCTAATCAGGTTACTACAATATATCACATAAAGTAAACCCTCAAACTTGTTGAAAAAGCAAAATAGAAGGCAGTAATCGAATTCGAATAATGCCGGCGCACTAGCCAGACTGGGTGCTGCAAAAGTGCAGTGTTGCACTGTAACTTCAACCACAATTACGAAAACCCTTTCTGTGAACGATCTCCAACAATAAAAATTGTTCGAAATATTCGATCAAAATCATATTACGGTTTTCATGAAAGACCTCTAACAAAAAAGTTGGCGACACGACCAGCACTGCACCGTGTAAGTGGTGTTGCCATCCCTAGTGTGAGTAATACTAATATGGCACACCCACTAGCAGAGCCGGTAAAGCTGTGGAGGCGGCACTAGGCGACGAGGGGTCTGTGGCAATGTGTGCGCCACTGCAGTGTCCATGCCAATGTGAAGTGAAGTCGCCTCGGCCAGTCAGTCAAAGTGTTAGCGGGTACGGGCTAGTCGAGTTCATTCGGTCGGTGACTGCCAGTGGCCTGCGATCACTGATCCGACCAGCGCGCCACTCGGTGCAGCTGTCAACTGATCTTGCCCTTCCCTTCTTCCAAACATTTTCTGCCCGCGCCCGAGAGTTGTTTCATTGTTTCATCCACTATATTGTCACGTCGAATGTACCGTTCTGTCCGGCATTTTCTCGGTTCGATCTATATGATCTAAGTGGGTTTTTCCTATAGAAAGTGTGTGTGATTTTCATATGAAGTGATGCTATGTGGAACTGCGCTGTAGGAGTGCAACACTCGCCTCGCAGACACACACGATGCTAGTGGCTCGACTCATCGTCTGTGATCCACTAGCCAGAGCGCGCATTAACGTTTTATTGATCAAGATTAAGGCACTGTGAGAGGGGCTGCTCTGACGCGGCTGCCGCTGCTCGCACTAACTCAATTCAATGCTTTGACCACTGATTTGTTACGTTTCTCTGACAAACAAGATCACCAACAATTCTTGTGTTTATTATCTCATAACCTAGAACTGTGTCTATTAGACACAGCAAATTAATTTTTCACCGATATTTTTTGTGTTTAACACTGGCTCATCTAGTTGCCTCATTGCCCATGCCTAAAGTTGATTCTCGGTACAAGTCATAATTACAACCCATTAAAAATCGTTTAATCGAAAGTCGTCCTGTGATAACGCTTACGAAACGCTCTTTGCTACATTTTTACAAAAAATAATCTCAAGATTTCTTTTGCTTCCGTTTGATAGTCAAAAAACCTACATTTACCTCAAAAAAACACTGATAATCTACTAATGGTGAAAAGACTTTAATATACTTTACACTATGTAATACGTTTCTAAACAGTTTTTGCAATTAGAAACTTTAATTGAATAACGTGAGGAAGATGGATTCTGTAAACGAATACATGGTCACTGCTGTGACCAAGGTGGAAGATTTTCTCGAGCAAATGACTATCCTCATCACAGACTACATGGCGATGAACGATGCTGCTTTGTCAGTTCGTTCTCACGATGGCTTGTACAACATGTCAATAGTTGCTGAGTGGTTCCACATGATACCACACGTGGATATAGGGCTTCACCCGTTGCCGGCAAACACCACATTTGACCCCAACGACAACGAGTACCTAGAGTCACTTGGAATTCTCGTGGCACTGCCAGGATTCTGGCTTATTCTCACACTCGTCTTCTTTCTTGTGTTCTTCCTGTGCCGTTGCTGTGACAGTTCTGGTAGTTCAGATCAGCAAAAACAATTTCATCAGCAGCCAAACTTGATGACCAGTAAACCCAAGAAACCAAGAAAACTAACCGGCTGCAAGTTATGCTTAGCAGTGATTGCTACAATAGCTGGTTTTGCTATAACTATTAGCCTACTGGGTTCCATCATTGTTCATCGCGGAATGATCAAACTTAGAGATTCCACCACTGACATTGCCAATGTTTTGGAGACAGTACAAAATGACACGAGGACTGCTGTAAATCAGCTTCGTGATCAAGTCGATGTCAACATAGAATCACTAAAAGGAGCAATCGAAATGATGCTAGTCAAAGACATGGCTGTCAAATCAAATCTAGAGTCACAACTTTTTCAATTGAAGCGAAATAACACTAAATGTAAGTTGATCCGAGTTAATTTTAGGGATTTGCTTATTGATAGCTTTTACTTACAGGCATTAGACGTGTTGATGAGATATACTCGCGAATGGAGCAACTCAACTTTCGTCCTGTTCCGGACACTATCAACTTTTTGGAGCGTGTTCGGTGGCCAGCAACATTTGCATTTGCCTTTTTGCTGATGATTTTCTGTTTAATTCTTCTTTGCGGCCTCATACGACACTCTCGGTGCACTTTGATTATGTTTTCCGTGCTAGGATTGCTGGCCTTGGTGCTTGGATGGGTCTTGTCCTCAGTCTATCTCGGAATCCTAGTGGCTGGTTCGGACTTTTGTAGCGAACCAGATCCCTTCTTGACTGAACGTTTCAGCAATGCTGCTGAAATGATCCTGTACGACTACTATGTGCACTGCACTCATGGTGGCAACAATAATCTTCCTGCTTCGCCAAATCCGTTCCGAAGACAGACTCGTGAGTCACTGGTCGCGTTGGAGCACATGTCAGAGTTGATCCGCATTTTGGAAATGCTATGCGTGAGCTATTGCAATCCGGACCAAAGTGTGGTGAGACCACAGATCGACGCCATAGTGCATCACCTCAATTCCACCGAGCGTTTGCTTAAATCAGTGCAAGCATTGCTCGATTGTCGTCGGGTTCATGAAGATTTTGCCACAGCCATGTCTGCCACTTGCAAAGATTTGGTCGAAGGATTTTTCTTGATGCTGGCCATGGCAGTTTCACTGGGCTTGCTCTTTACTTTATTGGTGTTGTGTGCATCACACACTTGGATTCATATTCGCAGTAGCACAAGCAGCTCTTCATCTGGCCACGGTGGCTCAAGTACTTTGCTTGGCACTCTGGATGGTGCTGACGAGACTGATCCTTTCTTACCATCAACTCCACGCAACCTCCACAATCCACACCATCACACGATGCTCTCAAACCACTCAACAAGTTCTTCGATCACCAACACTTCACTGACTGGAAAACGTTTCCGTGATTCCTATGGCAGCGCTTATGGAACTACCGGAAGAGGAAGGTAGCGAAAGTCATGGCAATTCTATCTACTCGTATTAATGTTTTTTCCTCTTCGATTGCATTTAAGATTCAGTCACACTCCTCCACAAACGCCTCACTTTTCCACTTTAGGTGGAATCAATGCTGCTGCTAACGCAAGTTCGGTGAATGCTGGTAGAAGATCAGACGAGCAGTTGGCTTTTCTGAGTCCCCCTCCGGCCTATGACCAGCTGGGACAGCAGCAACAGCAACAGTTGCAGCACTATCACCACCCACAACAGCAGCAAGCTCAAATGCAGCACTCGGGCCACCAGCACCAGGCGATCTATGGAGGACATGGGCACACGGGCACACTGCCTCACTCACATCACCACTTGCAAGCTCACCCAAATGTCACAATGGCTCACCACCCCAGTGCAATGGGACACTTCGTGGTAAGTGGCTTTCCTATACTAGCTAATCCATAGCTAGCCACATAGCCGGTAGCTCTTTCGTTGGATCCTTTCGTTTTGCTTGAATGTCGTTCTTGTTTTTTGTTGCTTTCAACTTTTTTCTTCTCTCTCTCACTGTGCACTTATCTCTTTCCTCTTTTCTTTCCATTCTTTGAAACTAGGCTGATCCATCAGATATCATGATGAGAGCACCCACTCAGGCAACTAAATTTTAGCAGCTCTCTTCATTCTAATTTCTTCTTCTTCTTGACAGTATTCTTCATTTGGTCACTCTACCTTCATTTCCTAAAGTGCAGTTTTTTCTCTCTTGTCAAATCCAGTTTAACTTGGCCAAGTTCTTGTTTGTTTTTGTACTTGCGTGTTTGTGTCCAAGACACAAGGTCCACAAAGTCACTCACTTCTTTTTCCGACTAATTGCTCACATTTAGCCATCGCCATTTTTCTTTTTTTTTCTCTCTCTCTCTCTTTCCACAACTTTCTATGGCGCCATTATTTATTTTTTATATATATCACACATTGACACCACTGGCCATTAACCACTACCTCCTCTTCTTTCTATCTCTAACTTTTGATTCACTTTTCTAAGGCTACCTATTTTTTATTAATTAAATTTTCTAATGTTGATTGTTTAATAATGTTATAGCCAAACAAGTACTACTAATCAAGTGGACACATGGCCAACCCTCTTAAGTTGGTTTGCTGCTATCATATGATTGTTCTCTCACTGGAATCAGGGATATCAGCTAATACTCAGCTCAGCCACAGGTTTCACACTGGACGCATTTCTCAACTTTACCATTCGAACACAAATCACCTTTCTTCTTTTTTTTGAAACTTTTTGTTTTTACACTTTCATTTGTCACGTTTCGCGCACAAACATTTCTATTATTATTATTATTTATACTACTATTTTCCTATACATCTCAACGAATTACTAAAATCAATTTGTTTTTATCTTTTACTGCAACATATAAACTTTTTATACGCGGTACATCTTTTGTAAGATTTCATTTTATACTCCATCAGTACTTGCCAGTTCATTTAGGAAAATACATAGATTTTGTATCTATTGTTTGCTTATACGAATAAACTTGTCTTTTTTGTACAAAAAATAAACGACAAGCAGTTGTTGAATCAAAATTTATTTAAAAAAAGATATTTATATAACATAGTATGACTGATTTATTTCATAGATACATGTTATATGGCGCAAATATTTTGTACAAAAAGGTCATGATACACGAGATTGTAAAAATGTAAGTCTAAATAAAAAAATGATTATTTATTGATACCTAGCTTTTTAGCCTCAATTTCATAAATTAACAAACGCCAAAGTTTTACCACGAAAACTTGAGCTTCATCGTCCAAAACCATAGCAACATCATCCAATAGGCTTTGAGCAGAACTTTTGGTGAGTAACTTTTTGCAAATGAAATCCAACAAAGTTTGCTCTTCTTCACCAATGTAATCCTTGATCTTTTTGCTAATCCAAGGTCTAATTCGGCGTTCCATTAAAGTCTGCAAAAAATAACCGAGAGATATTGCATTGATGATACGCTAGGAACAAGAGTATAATATACTTACATGATCTAACAAATCCCAATCAAAGTTATAGTTGAAGAGTTCGTTCTTGTTGGTAGGAATTTGATCAATCAGACCTTTGATCTGCTTTCGTTTTTCGTCATGACTCAACTGTGAATTGGTCTGTTTGTTGCTTCCGGTACTAAGGTTGCTGTCAGTGTTATCCTCAAGTAACACGTTGGGTGGTGGTCTTCGCTTCTTGCCATTCTGAGCATTCGGATCATCATCCTCATTAGCGTTGAACACTTCCGAGACAGTTAGTCGTTTTCGTTTGGCTTCGCTCTTCGACGAAGCTGAGTTAGTCGACTTTTCCGGTGGAGCCTCACTACTAGGGGCGGATGTTGTAGCACCATTGACATTGTTGACATTCTCGGCACCAGAGGAAATCTTCATACCCGCAAAGCCAAAGGTTTTCACCGAAGCACCATTTGGATTCGAGCTTCTACTGTCGTCATCGTGAAGCGAGGCGTTGTTGCGCAAGCTCTCCGAAGCCAGATTCTCCAGGTTGGAGGCATCCGCATTCAACCTTTTATTCCGTGCATCATAATCGGTAGGTTGATCTTCAGCTAATTTCTGATTCAACTCGGCCAGTTCTTTCCTTTCTTGTTCTTGCTCAAATGCATCTCTTTCAATCTCCTTGCGTCGTTCCATCTTTCGCCGCTCGAATACCCTTCCTTTGTAATACTTTGGATCGTGTCTAAAGCAAAGTACATTTTTAATTAGTAAACCAAGTTGTTGCGAAAAAAACAAACTTACTTATCATCGTCATAGTCTTGCAAAAACTGTTTTAACTTTTGTTTCTCGATCTCCTCCTCTTCTTTGCGGCGAAGTTCTTTCTCTTTTTCTCGTTCGTACTCCTTAGCTTTCTTCTTTTCCCGAGCTTCCCAGTCTCGCAGTCGTCTTTGGTAGGCAAGTTCCTTCTGTCGCATTTCTTGGGCTTTGCGTCGTTCAAAACTTGGTCGCGGCATACCAGCAAAGTAGTCCCTCTCCTCTGACCTTCTGTCCCGTTCACGAGATCGCCGCTCACGAGATCTATCATCTCTTTCCTTCGACCGTGATCTTCTATCTCGATCTTTACTTTTGGTAAGCTCATCATCTTTCTTACGTTTCTCTTCTTCTTTTTCTTCGTCATATTTCTATATATAGAGTATACATTTAAAGTATTATTAAAGTAAATTTATGAATATATATATACATCAATCTGAAATCCATCTGGTTAAATTAGAAAACCATCACTTAAACTTTGATTTACCTTATAGGTATCCCTAAATTTGTCAATTTCACGATGAATTAGTATTTTTTTCTCATCCTCCAAATCCAAACCGGATAAATCCTACAAAAATTTTGAATAAAATCATAAATAAATAAACAGCAAAAACCAATACCTCTTGCTTTTGGTCAACTTTTTTGGATTGGTGTCTCTGGTTATTCGAAGTTTTGGGATCTACATCCCGTAATAGCTCTGTTTCATGCTCTCTCAAAACAGCAGCCAGATGAGACTTGGTCAATTTATCTTCTTCTTTCATCAAGTTGTCCATTTCTTCATTGTCTTCCTTACCCATCTTGTACTCATCAATCTTTGTTTGGGCTTTCGCATCCACTTTAACAATTAGTTTCTTGTCAGCAATTTCAAAGTCATGTAGTAATCGAATTGCCCTTACAGCTGATTCCGGGTCAGCATAGTCACAGAAACCAAAACCTTGGACTTTGCCATCTGGACCTTGAATTCGTTTCCAGTTGTGAACGTGACCGCATCTCTGTCAAATCGTGATTATCAATCTAAACCAACGAATAAAAAATAAAATACTTACAGATAGTAACTGGCGAATTAACATGTCAGAAGCTTTTTCGGTTATATTTCCAACAAAAACCGTTGTAATATTTAATTTTTTAGGATCTTGTAATTTATACATCTGAGTAATAGGATGTGGTTATTAAAAAACATATTCTAATCACTTGAAACATACTGCTGGAGGTGGTGGAAAGATCAAAGCATTTGTGCTGGGAATCATCACAGGTGGTGCTGCAATTATTCCTGGATTCTGGTTCCGAACTGGAGGCGCTGATACTGATGCAACTCCTGCTGGAACCGTCACCCCCATTGGTAGAGCTCCCTAAATTTATTTTGTAAATAGTTAAAGCAATTATTGCAAATAGTGTTTTTAACATACCGGTAAAAGAGGAACATTACCTAAATTTATAAAGTAAAAAAATTATTAGTATCTACGAAATCCAATCACAGGTAATACACACTTTAAACCTCCAGTTTTAAAGCCAGATTTCTTTTCAATTTTTAATTAGAGAAAAGAGAAGTCATTCAACCTTTTTAATGATGCTTTTAAATGCATCCTCCAACTTTAAAACTGGACGTTTTTAGAGTGAATCAAAAAGACGATAAGGAAATAAATAAATACCAATCGGAATTGGAAACGGAGTCAGTTGCGGCACAGCATTGGGTGGGTAACCCCCTGAAAACATTGGATTATTTGGAAGAGGAGGTGGGAAAGACATGTCTGTATTTGCTAAGATAACACAGCAAAGAATATTCTAATCAAATCAACGAGTCATGAGAGAAGGAATCGTGTTGAAAAAGTAACATGAAGAGTGTATTTGGTTGGTGGTAATCAGCACTTCGGAGCGGCCTGTCGCAGCTGCATTCTGTCTCGGAGAACTGGATGGTGAGAAGGACGCATGCGCGAGAAGCATTGGTGGATGCAACCCGTCCGTAGATGATGTGTTCCTACATCGATACTGTCTTCGCACACATCGCCATTATATCAGTAATCATTGGTTCACCTTTCACAAATCACCTTTAATTCAGCTCACGGTATCTTCTTTTTATTATTTTTCTTTATTATATTCACATAAATGAAAGGAAGCTCACGTTCAGGAGTATTGTGCAATTGCTAGTCCATTTTTTGACAATCTGAGAATAATTGATAGAAGGAACATATGTTCTTCCTGACTATCTGACGTTATTATTTTTAGAATAGGTCAAGAAATAAGAGATCGAGTTGATAGATAGGGAGTAGTGGTTTTTTTCTTAATGATTTGATTCACAAAAAGTTTGATGGTGCACCTTGCACCACATGTGGTTAACTTAATTGTGTTCTAATGACCCTTAAAGCTAATAGATGCAACCTAATCGGATTACCTTCTAATTCTAAAAAAGGTACTTCTTAGGCAAGCTAGAAATGATTTAACACTCTAACACAACTTTTCTACACATTAATTTTACTGCAACACCATGCAACCAAGTTTTTTCAGCAAATGGTTTAGTTTTTCAGTCAAACGAAAGAAACATTCTAAAAAATAAAAAATATAACCTCTTCAAATGATCAATAATCGTAAACGTATATGAATTATTATTCAAAAAAACATAAAACATAAAAAATTGACAAAGTCGGTATTTTTAAAACGAGTTGCGGATTAGATTTGGGATTTGGAGTGTTGGTTGTTTTTTCTCGCAGTCCTAGCCACTTCTGACCCACAATCATTGGAACATGAGAGTGATTATAAATTACTGAACAGTGATTCGTGCACGCCAGGTAAGAGTGCGAATCATCGCGATAGCGCGAAGTGCGTCGGCATCCATCGCGATAGTTATACCAGCATGCAGCGTGTTGCAGGCAGCTGGTTGCATTATACAGAGTAAAGGTAGTATCAGTAAGAAGAAAAGGTGTGTGGCCTATCTGTTGTTTAAGTTAGATTGGCCACACACCTTTCTAACCTGAACGACAGAACAAAGTGAAGACGCCTCAGCCCTCTCCCACAGGGGTCTAGACCTCGACTAGTGCTACAAATGGGAGATTCCCCTACCGATGGCATACTAGACACTGCATCAATTCAATTACATTGTCGATTACAATAGAGTAGTTGGATCAAACAGTGCTGTGATTAGGGAGGTAATTGAAGTGATGCACAATAAGGACACCTCCCAATTTGCAGTAGCGATCGATGTGTATAGGGGCCTACCTTGCGCGTGTTTGCCAACTTAGCCTCTGCTGGGCGATGTGGTGTGCCTCTGGTGGTGCCGCCAGTTCGGCTGGCTCGGGCAAATTTTGAGCGCCAAAGCGCACCGCTCTGTGGGAGAAGCGCGTGTGCGTGACGCATGCGCCGCGCGCCAGTCAAACCGATTTTGGAGGCTCTTTTGTGACGGACTTGGAAAACGAGAAATGTGCAAAAACTGAATCGAACCTCCGTGGAGTTGTTGGCCATTTGGGGAGAAAGAATTCACGCTTCGTTCTGCTCGCCTTTGGCGCTCCAACCTCACCGGCATCGCACTTCCAGAAGGGACCCATCACACCCTACCAAGCCGGCTTTTTTTGAAAATTTTCAAATTTGCCGCTTCTGCTATTTTAAGTAGTTTTCTCACTTTGTTCATCTGTTTACCGTGCTCGATTCTTGTCTTCGACTGCTCTCCTTCTATCCGATTCTGAGAAGCATTCTTAGTATGAGTTGTGGGGCTTGAATAACCAGATTGGTGTGGTTACATCGACAACAATGGTGGCCGAGCATATGACTGCTTTGATCAGCTTGAAAACTTCAACGCGTACCTCAATCTTATGCGCACTATGTTGCTGAGCACGCTTCCACTCGAGTGATACGTTTCCTCTCTACTGCTCAATCACAAATATTGCATTTGTTTTTCACCTTAACTTTAATTCTCTCTCGACTTTATATTTGTTTGCATTCAGTATTAGTCTTAATTATATTTTAATTTAATTGTTGTTTTTCATATTAATCACCTTTATAAATATATCTTGAAATTTTGTTTTCACATTTAAAATGCCACTGCTGGGAAAAGAAGAGTTTTACCTGAAAACCTTACCACCAGGCCTCTCTCAAGATGCCGAGATTTTCTACTACAATACTACGGGGGAGGCTTTTTTGTCTTATGAGTAAGTTTTCTTAATTAAAATATACACTTGTAACCTCATATATAAATATGTGTGGCCTTTTAGAGAATTTTACGATCGGCAAGTATTATGCACGTCGGATCTTTGGACTTGCTCGGTAACTGGCAAGTCTGGCTTGACTTATACCGAAGCTTTGAATTGCGAAAAAGAGTCTAGAATGATGTTGGCATCGATTCCCCGTGTATTACGAAAAGTTCTACTTCATTTAATGACCTACCTGGACAACTTTAGTACTAATGTCGTCATTTCTCTTCTCTTCGAGTTTGCTAATCTTCGTTATTTTATTGGGGAGCATGTTCAAATAGTATCCAAGAACAAAAGGTATGTATTACCTGTGTATATTGATGGTTTAATTTTATATGATAAATGTTGATAGCAAACGAGTGAATGGAATAATTCGCGATGTAATAGCACCTGAAGTTTATGATGAGAGCAATTCGGTGGCATATGGAATCGATCCGATGAAGTATCAATATGTTGTGGACATTGTTGAAGAGACCAGCTCGGGAAGAGTCAACTCGACCGAAACACTCGTAGCTTCTCGAATATCGAGAGCTAAAACCATTTTGACTCGCGACAAAATTCGGCTTTTTCTA
>WURS02442567.1:0-14822 GCA_011762765.2 Rhinocypha anisoptera
GTGAATAATAAAACTATAATGTAATTGAGTGTTGGTTTTTTAACAACTATTATATTTCCATATTTTGTGGAAATACAATAGTTATTAAAAAACCATCACTCTATCATGGAATTCCACCAAGTGACGGCCTCCACAGTGAACTTTGCACAGCCCAACAAAGCCTTTTGCCTCACAAATTCTCCCAAAAGGACCAGAATAACACTTTCTTCTTCCTTTTCCTAAATCCTCAAGTAAATTTCTGAGCGTAGTATCTGCTCCTCTGCTTGGTACATCTGCGTTTTATTGGGTTGATTTCATAAGCTGCCTCGATTCATTTCTCTTAATGAGTACATCATTTATATCTTGACAAAAAAATAATGTGCTTTAAATTATCTCCTGTTGTTATTGACGAAACACTATTGCATAAATGACCTCCCCGCTGGGGTTCAGTAGTCATTTCAACCTCATTATGTAATTGGGGCTACTTGGACTTCCATTCAGGTTGGCTCCTACCCTTCGATCTATCTGACATGGGTGTCCCTGTCAGTAGCAATAATCACTAATTTCAACAGAGGGATGCTCATGCGAGAAAAATTACTCCTTAATATACTTGGAGGAGAGATAGAAGTTTTACGGTTTGAGTAACAGTGAGTACCTACTCTTTTGCTAAGAGATTCCTCTCGCCACATTACTTCATTAGAAAAATAAAATTACAGTAGCACTAGGAAAAACATAGATTTATAAGGGACGACGGATTTTGTGACAATTTAAATTCTGTCTAAAATTTGTAAAATTTTACGGATTTTAAAACAGCATTTTTTAAATTTCACCCCGTGTATATTTAAAAGTTGAAACTGTTTATTTTTACATTGAAAAATGAAATTAACTCAATATATATTTGTACATTTAACTTACCATATGGAATCAATACTTAAATGACTCAGGCATTCCAACTCCTAACGCTCAGGTTTAGTCATAAGGGTATGCCGTCGATTTTGTTTTATTGCCACGTATTGCTGGGCTTCCGTCATTGCAGATTCAACTCCATAATGGTCTGAATCGTTAGAGCGAAAATTCTGATGCTGGAACCTCGAATCTAATTCCTTGAGTCTACTTATTCGGACATGTTTAATCCTCCCGGTGAAATGGACCCATCTGCGTGCTGAATAGATTATGTGATCGGATGTTCTTTTCTTCGTATTTAGAAGGGTCCCAGGACATCCGCTGCTGTTAATGCGGCGCCTAAAACATTTCCCTCGTCTCCTTTGATTCCCTTTGGTATTGGGCTGACGTCATGGCCAATCCCTTAAGCTCAGTACATCAACACCAAGGGGGAGAGGGGAAGAATGAGGGAAATAAAGGCGAAATGAGATAGGATCTCTCGTTCGTCTGAAGCAATTGCGGTATCCAAATGGAACTGAGGTCTGCGGTTCCGCAGTCCTATAAAAACAAAAACAAAATGCCTGTTCATTTTAATTTTGCTCTTGTAATCCTTCTTGACCCTTGTAATCTTGTGAAATAATTAATTTGGAATAATTTTTTTTCGTGGTAGTGGTAGGATTGTGCTCAGTTGGTGAATCGGCAGCTTGGGATATTTAGTTTCTCAGTTTATATGACGCAAGCAAAGAAAAACAGCATTAGAATCGCGATAACATATTTGTATTCCGGAGAATTCTTTCCGCCTGTTTAATATTTCATGGGTGTAGTAGAATTATTATCCAACCTATCTGGTTGGAATACAGTTCCAAAGAAGTAAAAATAAAACGGATATCCGTTTTATCTCACGGCGATTTCCAGTTCGGTCATTAAAGATATTCAAATTTGAGGTAAAGGTCGTTTAAAATTTTACAGAATGCCTGAAAAATCTGTATTCTTTTAATAATAGTAAGGCTAGTCTTTAGACAAACCAAACGAGATGAAGTGCCTATAAAAATTCAATTGATGGGCATTTTTTCTGTGAAAAATGTGTTATCTCGTTTCAGCCTATAAATGAATAAATATCATGTTATAAGCATGAGACAGATGTTGAAAGATGTATGCAGGGTAAGAAAATTGTAAAAGAATGGCAAAAGACCAAGTTTTGAATCATTTCATTTTTTCATTATGCTCATTCTGTTCCACATAACCTCCAATGACTTTCATGGGGAACGTTGTTCCTTCATGTTGGTGCACTTTTAAAGTAGGAGAGGATATATATCTTTTTAGCATGAGGTAAAGTTAGCACTCCTTTCCCCAACACATTTTGTTTATCCTTTGAGAGCATTTTTGGATCTGGAAACATTTAACTTTGACCTTTGACGGCTTTCACTTAGCGGATTCGAAGATTATACCGGTGTAAAATCGAACGCACCGATCGTTCATTTAAAGTTCGAAGTTCATTTGGTAAAGCAGGACCCAGCTTTTGGTGGAAATCTCCGGGGAACTAGTCGCAACCCTGGCCTATCTTGAGAGTATATTCAAGTGGTCATTAGGGGACCCAGATCGGAGACCATTTTCCTCGTAACGAGATATTCAGATAATTGGGGAAAGGTCCGGTTTTAGGGAGCGATGGAAGTGTGGAGAGAATACGGGGGGAGCCCGCATTAAGCCTATTTCCATTGGATGGCGATCCGCTTTCCCCAGTTTCGCTGACACTTATTTTGGGATGGCTGATTGGGATATTTACCTCTCCTATGCTCCTGGTGTCATCCTAGAACACTATCAGATATTTAATATGGATTATTTTTTGTTACAATGCTCTTCCTTTCAATATAAAATCTTCAAAAAGAATAAATCAGTCTTGATTATACACTGATTGACTTGTGATTCAGGGAACCAAGTTTTGCTATTTGATGGGGTCGAAGTGGAAACGATTGAGATGATACTAACCTGTTAACTAACTGACGAATACCGGAAACAAAAAGCCTTATAATAGACGCTTTATTATGCTCCTATGATAAGGTCTTTACCCCTAGAAACTATCAGGTTAGTTCTATACAATATTTTTAGGACTAATCTAGCTTAAGATTTACGGACATCCAATTAGGCGCCATGAAAAATTATGTCTGAGGTGCTTAGTTTAGCAAGAAGAGAATTTTCAGTTGTAATAGCTCTTTGATAATTTAATATTGACAATTTTATATACGATTGATAAGCGTCGAACGACAACATGACAGTTTCGCGAATTTGTGATACGTGGACGCGGATACTCATTTTAAGAAGAGTCGCAAAAAGGGAGGAAGATAAACAAACCATTTACGTCCTCTGCAGATTAGATAAGCATTGAAGAAATGCTTCATATATGTATTGATGATATCCGTGATTTCCAGCACTGCGGTCGTAGTTTACGCGGGAATATGTGGAAAGAAATGAATGAAAGCATTGGAGTTGGTAATAGGTTTTCATTTTTACATTTTGCTACTGTTCTTGTGATTCTTTTTTTTCTCAATGTGACGCTTATAAGAACATATTTATTTATATAGCTATGAATAATTATGTACTCATATAACTTTATACCAAACTAGCATGTGTATACTTTTTACTTTTTCGTTAACTTTTTCTCAGCAGCATGGGCGAGACACGATACCGCGCACCCCGAATCACGCCATTGCTGCCGATGCCTGTTTGTGATTCTTTGACGAGTGAGTTTGCACATCGTATTGTTTTGTGGGGCTGAAACATATGAATGTGAAATATCGTTAATAATTAAAGTTTTTGTAAAAGCTTGACTCCTAATATCGTATCGTGTAAGCGGTGAGTCTCCAAGTGGAATGGATTTACTCAGCTTAAAATCAGATTGGATCTTCTTGAAAAATAATAAATAGGCCGGAAAAACTCGACGAATAGGTTTTTTTTCAGTGTAGGAAGAAGAAACTCCGTGTTAATTGCATAATTTACAATGAACTCGTGACTTTTTTTGCCCATTCACAAAGACTTTTCATGGTACACAGCTATTATTTGTATTTTGATTCAGTAATAAGGTATGGAGCGCCAAGTTCTCCTCGAGTGTTCAGGCGATTGGGTATAGAATAACACGAAATGACAGGTCGTATTTATTGGAATGCTTCAACGTCGTTCGATCAATAATCTGGCGTACGTGTTTCACTTAATCTCCCAGCCCTTTTTGTGAGCTCATAGCGGTTTAGTCATATCCTTAAATCTCCTTTTATCTGAAAATAGTGTTAGGAAGTCACCTTTGCATCGTGTAGGCGGTGAGGGGTTTCCCCTTTAACTCCGTTTTTAAGGTCGCTCGAGACGAAAGCGTGCTTGATTCCTCTCGTTTTCCTTTGCCATATACTCTCACTGTTGCCGACGGTGGATTCGCGGGACTCCCAAGGTCGTAAATTGAGATTACCGGGCGTAGAGTTCACCCCTAAACCTTTAGTTTTTTTGGATGGAGAATGAAATATGTCTGTCACTCTCGCCCTCTCTTGAAAAGGGCTATCCCGTGTTCGAGATGGACCAACTACACTAAAACCGACCTAACGGCTCAATGTTTTGGAATGCGGAAAATGGTTCCTGAAGGAACGTACGAAATAATTTAGGTTATGATAACCGTTATAAATACTTATAAAAGACAATATCACTTCAAAGTACCGTAATATTTCATTAATATATTCCGTTTTAGGGTTTCCATAATAGCCCTCATTCCTCCTTCGTTTTAGCCAAAGTGCCGAACACCAAAACACTTAATCTTGTTACGACTTTTCATTTAAACTTCAGAAATGATGATACATATGCTTCCCTTGTATTGGGTTATTCCTTTTTCAGGGACAAGGGACTTGGGGTTACTACATCTACTGTGTCTTTTACACCAAGTTTGAAGAATTTAAAGAATTACTCTAAAATTCAAAACCATTCCTACCTGAAAAAAATGTAGTGCTGCTCGGCTTGTAGAATTCATATACAGATTGAAATACGTATTTTTGTATTGGCCTCCATAGTTAAGATGCGTAATTAACAAACAAAAATATTTCTATCAAATTGGAGATATGAAATTGTGATTTCGAAATCCGTTACGATGTTTTTGCTACCAAGAAGATCGGTAAATGGTTTATAGCCAGTTACAAAGTAAGAAAACGTATAGTGGTGTACCGAGCTGCAACTGGGTGGCATGTCATCACAATGTGCGCTCTTAATCCTTATACAGTACGTCAGTAACTTGATGAGTAACATTGCTAACGTTCTTTAAATTTCGTGCGAAGAACCAACATTCCTCAATTCCAGGCTCTGACACCAACGTTGTAACGGTTAATGAAATGCAAGTTCTGTGGTTGCTGACTGACCTACAGGAGAATAAGTGTCATGGTAGCGATTAAGATAATACACAAATAACTCCATAATACTGCTTGAAATGGTTTCAACAGTGCCTAGGTGGGATTTTTCCATCGCAAAAAATGAAAAAAACAGCATCGCAATACCACATACTCGTAAATAAACTTTACTCCCAAAACATAGATTTCACCACACTGGTGAAACCTAGGTCGTAGAATAAAATTTATTTATTTAAAATTAAATTAAATTCAAAAATTATAAGATGACCTCCACCTTATACATGCAGATGAATGGAGACTATAGTCTGCCACTCCCCAGTAATAAAAATAATTATGAATTACTTTTTAAAAGATTGTGAATAATGTACTTCTTTCGAATTGAATGCCGAAAAAAAGTATCCCGCAAAATTACTTTTGAGAAATGGACAGCAAAAGAGTTCGGTATCATCTTCTGTTGAGGTTTGTTTTTAGGTTTTGAAATCTAATGGAGGGGATGATGTTGGGAATGAGTGGTAGAGGTAGGAAATGAATAGTGAAGTTAGATAGAATAATGGCTGATAGGAGACATGTGGAGGAGAAGATAATATTCATACTCGCCTGGACTAGCTAATTTTATTTTCAGACAGTTTCCGAAAACATTCAAATAAAAAACCTCGATATATGCAACGGGGAATCCAATCTGTATGAAGTATCATGATTTATAATCTCCGGTAAGGGTATGCCTTTGATTATCCTTCATTGCAACCTCGAAGAAAATTGCAACACACACACTGCCACATGGAACCATCAACTTCAATATGAACGATTTGCTTTTGTGATTTATAGAGTTTAATATTTCCTCGCGGGGAATCGTCTTCGGAATTTATTTTGCGCTGTCCACAGTATCGGATCTTTTGGTTTAGGATCCCCAGCCGGCTACACACAAGAGATCAGTTCCGAACCTCTTGACGTTACCTTATGGTTTTACGATGTTGTGTTGTCTGTGGGGTCAGGGGGAGTTCCAATGGGAATAGCCCGTCAATGTATATCACATCTTCGAAAGGGAAAGGTAGGGTTTAAGGATGTTTTCGTAAATAGAGGGAAGTAAACCGGCTGAAATATGGGAAGGAAGCATAAAAAATGGAACCCAACAACAGAAAGGGCTTATAAATATTGTAATTAGTAATAAGAAGGCAACGACAAATTGCTTTAGCGAATTATATTTAACCAACGAAAAATTTAAGTTTCGAATATTTATTTGATATATTATGTGTCCATATCCGTTAAAGTCTCGTTAAATCTACGGATTATACGTGCGGAATATTCATCTTTTCAAATCCTAAAATATATTAACACCTTCCATTTTCACTAATTTGTGGAAAAAATAACGTTAAGTAATTTCTTTGTATAGGACCTGAAATATATCGTGCTACCCACCATTCACTTTGTTTCAGCATCGTTTCAGCATGTGTTGAATTGGGTTGTATGGATTGTTTTCAACGGTTCCTTCTATTCAGTTCTATTCTATTCAGTACCTACATTCCTGATTACGTGTCGGATGAATTTACTTTTTCCTATTTCGTCTTCCACGGCCTTCCATAATAATGCAACAGCTTAGGGAGACTTTGGTGTTTGCATCTTGAAATAAGGTCCTTACTATGGTGCTCAGCAGTACCTAGCATTTTTTTCTTGTTTCCTCCTGCTATAGGAAAATGTGGAATTTGAGAAATGGGAAAAAAGCGCTGAAATTCTGGCATAATCCAGAATATCAAGAGCATTTTTACTTTAGCGTGTCTGCCTTAAATTGGAAAAGACTATCGTCATGATGGGAAAATATCGTAGGCTGGATTTACTACACGGAGACGGGTTTGCATTGTCGCTAGCGTAAAGCGTAACATAGTCTATTCAGCCACTTACTTTCCCCTACATATTGCGGTGGATACACGCACTGGAATGCGAATTAATAGCCAAACACGCATACCAATGCCAAGTGTTGTGACGCGTTGTAATTTACTAATGTCTATGTTCCAGTTTACCTTTCTATTCTTGTTTACTTGCTATTCTTGTGAGGGAACCTTAGGAATAGAGACATTTGTGCAAACACTTAACAAGGTAGCAATATGGCAGGAAGTAAGAATTGCAAACATATGTTACTCTTATTTGCTGTCAACAATGTGTGTGTGTGTATATATATATATATATATAAATACATAAGTCATGATGGGGACCTTGAAGTGAATTTTTTCTGTGAATCACCTGATGATGTTGCATTGCTACGAAACCCGGGTCGTATAGAAAATATATTTTATGTGGAATTTCAAAGTTTGTGTCTCATTTAAGCATGAAGCAGTTAGACAAAGTCACGCCGGAAACTATTTCCCATTAGAATATGGTGCTGCTGGATCCCAATAGATGAAATAGGTTAATTATTCATTAAAAGTGTTAAATTAATCTGAAATGTTAATATTCAATCAATTTTTCGCAAAATTTAATGACGGTGTTTGGTTTTTTTTGTGGCGTTTCCTTCTGCAATGTCTTAGTATTTTAATTTCCTCACAAACGCATTTGTCCTTTTCAAAGAAACAAAATTTATTGGAATAGGCATTGTGAAATGAAGTATATATAATAGATGAAAAAATTGAATGCCATAATTGAATGTCAATATTGTATCTTTTTATTTTCCTATCAGTTGTTTCGGTTAAATTTGAAATTTAAAAATATACCGTCGATATTAAAGAACCTTTTGAAGAAGTCGTTTGATTAAAAATCATTCCGATTCCCAAGGGTGGAACATGGGAGTTCAAGAGACACACTTCTCGATTCGTTTTGAGTTACGGAAAAATTCTTGTTGAAATGTCTTTTTTTTCGTGTCACTGATATTTAATGGTGCATTGTCACGTTAATTCGTTATATTTCTTAAAGGAATAGCCTCCCCGACTATGGCGTAATTGGGATATACCTTAAAGAACCGTTGTACGCTTAAAAAAAATTCCTTTAAAAACCATGAATTCTAATAAACCTTACGGACAGAAAAAATATTTCTAAGGTAGAATGGTATGTATGGTGCAATCAAGGTGATTTTTATTATATATGTTCTGTCTTTACCTCAAAAAATTAATAAATATTTTGATCCCGTCGCGTAAAATTTATAAGACCCATTGAAAAAATGCGACTACTTCTTATTGAAGGAACACCCAATAAATAGTTTATTAAGATCACATTTAAAAAGTGTGGAGGTTACTATATTATTTTATATGCGTGTCTTGGTTTTTGATAATAATGGTAGGGGAGGAGAAACAATTTTATATTGGAATCCGAAGAAGGCAGGAAAGGTGGATGGGAGAGGTACTCATGAGGTGATGGGGTCGTTGAAGACGTTAACGGAGGGCATAATTTTGGTGAGGCAAGTTATAGGAAGGAAAAGAAAGTATCAGTTAAGAAAGATTGGAAGCTGGTTATCAATCGCGCGGAGTAGAAGAGGGATTTATGTTAACGCGTGCCGCGTCAGTTAGTTCGGTGCCAATCTTCAGGCTGTGAAAACTTTTTGTGACGTTCAATAAAGATGGCTGGGGACTGTCACGACCGGTCGTGCCTCCTTTATTTCATTGCGAATAACTCGTTTCCTCGCGAACCACAAAAGTATGAAGGAGATGGTGGGGCTGGATGGATTTTGATGGGTTTTTGCTGAAGAGCTGCTAGAGATAAAGCAATCTTCGTCGGGCGGTGAACGCAGGAAAACGGTAAATTAAAATGTCTCGCGCTCTCACTCCCGGTTGTACCTCCTTTGTTTGATCGCGGTGTACTTGTTTCTGCGAATAGCCAATGAACAAGTCTGCCAAGATCCTCTGGAATGAATAATGAATGTCTTCTTACTGCAGAAGGGAAGTTGATATTGCAGATATTAATGCGTGGAAAACTGTGATTGGAGGAAGAGAATAGGTATCTCAGATAGGATGATAGACGGTAGGAAATATGCGGATTCATCATTTCACGTAATAACAAACCGTGAGGTTCCAGGGTTAATTACGTGAAATTTTTCGCAGAAGAAATTCGCAAAAGTTTTCTTCTCCAATATTTCACTTGGTATAATATCGATAGGGAATGAGTAACATACTCTACTCTTCCACAAATTTGTGGAAAAGTATATTAGTAGTAATTTTCTATTAATATCCGACACTTCCACGACGAATCCTCGCTTGAATCTACTAAATCTTTTATTATTTACTTTAACTCATGCATACCACTCAATGTTGGCTGTGCTTGTTTTTTCTTGGATTTGGGTATTTTGGATCAAATTGAGCCTTCGTACCGTAAGCAAAAATAAGCATTTAATATAGTACCAAGCGAAAATTCTTATTTAAGAATTCACAAAAACAGAAAGAAATATACTTAATATATTAATATATTTTTTACTTGATGAAGAGTAATCTACCGGTTAAGGTAGGTTCTTGATGAGTCTTAGCTTAGGTTGGCCGGGTAAAATCTAACTTTAATCTCTCTTCAAATCTGCGTACTTCCCACCCCCCCTATCATTCTGTCCAAAATCTCTCTTCCTACCCCTACCCCGCTTACTCAACATTCTACCCTCTATTACAACCTTCAACAACCCATTGCCTCTCTGGTTACCCCTTCCATTCACCTTTCCTGTCTTTTTTGGACCTCTCGCAGCAGACGCTTCTCTCCTCCCCCGACCATTTTCAACACTTCTTCATTCATTTTCCTCTCTCTCCATCCCACCTTCTCCATCCGTCGCCTAACCCACATCTCAAAAAAGCCTCTAATCTATACTCATCATCCTTCCTCGTGGACCAGGTTTCCGATCCACATAAAGTTACGATATTCGGTTTTTTCACTAATCTTTTCTCCAATTCTTTATTTAGAGTCCCTCTCATTTTTTACTTAAAGGTTTAAAAAAATGCTGGATTTTCCACATAAATATTTTTCTTACGACTTGTTTCATTGCACAAGTAACATCAACATAGGATGATGTTACTTATGCAATAAATATTTATGTGGAAAAGGCAACGTGTTTTTTTTCAATCTTTAGATATAGAGTACCACAAAGTTGAGCCAAAAACAGTCGGTGTGTTATATTTTTTTACTATCCAATTTGCCACGTGCAGCACTAATTCAACTACCGTGGCAAATATAACAACGAGGACGAAACAATAAAACATCCAGGCACTGGGTGGAGGATGAAATATCTATCTACCTTAGTCTGAATTCCAACCCGCGACCTCCGAATTGGTAGGCGAGGACGTTACCCCCACCATGACCGTGATTCTTTCTCTATACGTTTATGAGATGCAGACAAATGAATCGGAAATCTAAGAATGTCGACGAATGTATACATGAAATAATTACATCAATTATCCCACACTGCAATGAAATGTGCTGATAAATAACGCTCGTCTATTTTTATGCTGAGGGTGCTAAAGTGTCCTTCTTTTTCTTCCAGGAACTAGAAGATGTCTACTCTGACCTCTGCTCCATGCTGTCGGAGGCGGTAGTGCAAGGAGCGGAGATAATTTCGTCCAGAGTAAGTAAAGCTTGTGCACTATTATTCGGCATCCCCAGTAACCTAGAATATTTCCTGCGGCATTCATTTTATAACATTCTGTGTGAGCGGCATAAATAACATCCTGGTTATCTCACTTTTCCCAAGCTTGCGCCAAGCATCTTAGGGTGTGTAGAAGAGGATTATTGGAACAACACGATTGAAAGTCTCGATTTCCAACTTGGACATCCACGCGCCTCCTATTTGTGCTAAAGTTTCTTGATTTCACTCCAACCAAGGGCAGTTTTTATTTTAAATCAACGTCTATAGTTGCTAAGTCCTTTGCGGCTACCTTTACCATTCTTGGAGGAACATCTCGTTTCTTTCATAATGCACATTCAAAGTGGTATGTATGAGAAAATAGGCCGGTGTTTAACAGTCTTAGTCTCGTATTTCCATGAAAATGACCCTCAGGATTCGCCTATGAACAGCTTTTTTTTTTAGATAGATATAGAAAAAAACTATTCTTCCATAATCGTCTTATGACCCTCAATTGACGCTTTGAGGTCTAACGAAATAATTGAAACTATGCAGCGGCACTCTGCAACTGTCGCAGGAACGGATTTTTAAGTGTTACACAGTTTTTGTAAAACAATTTTAGAAGATGTAGACCTCAAGTATTCCAAAAAATCATCAATAATGTTTGCTGTATTCGGATAATATTTCAGGTGTCAATGGTGTGGTATATATATAGCTTAGTTACGGGTACAAAATTTTCATTTGGAAGTATCTGAAAAAATTATTCAACTCCCTACCTCTAAATGGATTTTTGTAGCAATACTTTCAGAGATTTCCATTGATCGATTATGCACTCCATTTCTCCCGTGATATTCCTGGGAAAAAGTTTAGTTTGAAGGAATGATGCAACTGATTATATTTTGTTCCATGTACCTTGTTTTTATATCATTTTTCTTACTTGAAAAATTACAGAGCTCTTCCCCTTCCACTTTTTAAATTATACCCAACACTGTTTTAGTTCCCCCCGAAAGATATGACGAAAATAAATAGTACTCAGGTTATCTACTAATTCTACACAGTCAGACCTTTCTTCTTGTACAAATTTGTCTACAATACCGTTTTCTGCTAATGATGTATAATTTTCCGTCTTTTTATAAACGAAAGTTCTTCATTGCGATAGTTAAATTTTCTTTGCCGCGTAATTTTTTAAGTAATGCATAGAAAAATATTCTTTGTTCCTTCAAATATACACTGAAAACATTTCTGTTTGGCCCTGTTGTCGCTGGAAAATTGTCTATTTATTTTTTAAAAAAGCAAAGGGTGATATAACATTTTGAATTATCCTGTGTTTTTTCAGAGTTTTTAATTTCATTTTTTCCGAAGGTATTATTTAAAGATGAGTAATGAAGATTTAGGCGTGATTTTGTGGAATAACGTAAGTTGAAGGTTCATGGCGAAAAGACGTTGCAACTTTCCACTGAATAAAGTGGAATATTCAGTGGAAAGTTGCAACGTCTTTCGCCATGAACCTTCAATTTAATTTTCTACCATCGAAAAATAATTAATTTGAGTTTGGGTAATGTAGTGTGTATATATTTAAAGACGCATAATTTCCAAAAGTTTGATGTATTTAGCATGTATTTTGTTCCCAGTTCATCGCCATGTGATGATGATAATGGGAGGTATGCATTTGGAGTAGGCAAAATGGAAATTTAAAAATAAATACGAAATAAATGTACCCATTACGAAAATTTTTGGAATTCAACATAACCTTCAAATTCAGAATCATAATACTGTGTGGAGATTTTTTCATCGAAAAATTTCAATCAACTCTGGAAATTATCGGGAATTACTGCTCACACTGTTTTCAGTTGACAGAAAACATTAATTTTCCTGCATGTTTTTTTTAGTGTTGCCCACAATTAATGTAAAATTATCATGGCCAAATAAATTGGTTTAATATTTGAGAAATTCCATCGTTAGTTCTAAGGGTTAACATATCGTTTTTAAGTGAAATTTTCGACTAATTAAGAAAAAGCAAAATTAAGAGAAAAATGCATTTTTTTACAAAACCAAAAAGGGAACTTATTCATTTTTCTCTGTTTTTATTTAATCCGAACGGTTAAAGATGAGAACTTTTATGAAAAAGGCTTGCATATTCGTTTGCTATATTTGATTTCATATGTTTTTATATAAAATAAATATACCTTTTTACATTTTAAAGGTGAAGAAGGGTCAGCACTAAAAAACTGCCACAATTAAAATTACCACAAGATTGACCCTCTATGAACTTGGGTATTTGATAAAGTGGGATTTTGCTCGCCATAAATTACTCTTTTGCGTAATTGCATGTAAGATCAAATTTTACGGACGATCGTAACTTATGGAATTTATGTTTTTTTCTCTCAACTGTTTTGTCTCTCCATTTTAATTCAGACAGCCTCACGAAGGCGTGCAAGATGCATCACATGGTGCATTTCGTTGCACGCGGAAGCGAAGCGTAGGGAGAGAGAGAGAGAGAGACTGAGGGGAGAGAGAGAGAGGGAGGTGGTGCTATAGTAGAGCTTCGAGATGTGACTGTGACGTTTGAATAGATTATATTGGACGGAAAGATAAGATTGGGATTGAGGATGATTGGGGAAGAGAGAAGGATCGTGAAAGAATTAAGCAAGAGAAACGCCGACTGGATTGGACGGCATCCAAATTAAGGAAGAGCGGCATCCAAAAATTGATGACAGAAGGGAAGCTAGACGGTATGGGAGAATGAGAAGAAAGGGATGCTGACAGATGTTAAAGAGGGACGGAAGTAAGCGGCAATGAATAGAGACAGAGACGCCACCCACGACAGCACTACAAACCCGTTGAAACCAAAGGGCATTTATAATGAAGATGAAAACGATAATAGATTTTAATCAAAATAAATCGCTCCGAAACCATAATTATCTAGTTTGCAGACGCACTGAACTAAACTCGCATTTGGTGATTCATCAGCAAACACTTATTAGTTATTTACGCACGTCCTGATCTTGACTTATTACAGGGAGTTATTTTTCCATTGTCAAAATGACGAATGAAGTCCACATGGTTTACATTACATTTAATGTGACATCCAAAAGTAATGGCTCACCTGGAATTCGTTTCTTCTGTGGGAAATGAATGTCATAGTATTTACATAAAATATTAGATTTTAATAAATAAACAATGGTGCTAGATAGTACAGGTAATTTTTGCAAGTATTCTTGTGTAATATTATCCTCTTTAATGTAATATTTTCTGTGTCTACTAAATGTGTAATACTTTATTCACTTGATGCATAACAATTATTTCTCTATTCTTGATAATAGATATGAATGCCATATAGCTGAGGGAAACTACTTCAGGCGTTACTTGTTCTTTTTTATTCATTGAGTTAGAAAAGAAAATATACAGAATTTGTAAACATCAAAGAAAGGTTTTATTTACCAAGACCTGGGTTTTCACAAGCGTGATCATATCAAACTCTGACTTGAAGAGACGTTATTTATCAAAACCTATGTCGTGGTAAATGAAGCCTTTCCTTCGAATTTAACAATTCTACCTGCTTTCTTTTTTCATCAATGAGGTGATGGGTGACAGTTTCCCCCGCACGGAACCCCTCGTGACTTCCTACAATATCAATAAAAGAGGAAGAGATCTCGGAATATATTAACTCTTGACGGAGGACGAATCTTATTTTAACGACTCGGTGAACCTCCGAATCAGTACCAAATATAAAATTCGAACGAAAACACGGAGGTAACGTGAGAATCGCATTTTTTTATCATGAAAAAGAAGATGCTCCTTCCAGGAAATGTAAATGAACCACCAATCCTTTCGACTCCGTTGCAGAAGAGCGCACACCTTAGTGGAATTGGGAGGGGGGTATGCGAATCCTATGGACAGACCGATGTGGTCTCCCATCATATATATATAACGAACACACGAACACACTTATAGATGTTCACACACAGAAACAATAAAAAGATAGACCTACATTTCGGAGAGATATATTTCGGGGCTCCTTGCCCCTTTGTCAATCTGAGAGAACTGATGCACTGTGTGCTGTATAGGGGAGGAGG
>WURS02442578.1:0-14822 GCA_011762765.2 Rhinocypha anisoptera
CGCCGACCCCCGAGATCTCCACCGGAACAAACCCTCTTTCCCTACCCGCCGCTCTTCCGATCTTATCTTATCCCCCGTTTTCACCCCCCGCCATTTCCCCCCCCCCCCCCGGGCAAAAGCCTCGGCGACCCTTGATAAACCGAAAACAGGGGAACTTTGTAAATAGCAATACAATTCTCTAGGGGTTTCCTTCCCCATCGTGATTTCTAAGGAAAAAGTCTTCCACTAAGCCGTCACGCCAGTGTCAAATAAAGTGCCCCAGTTTTTTCTAAATCAGCCGGTGACCTTGTCACCCAATTTGGTTTGCCCCCCACAATTCATTCCCCAATCCCGTAAAACAACGTGACATTTCGGGACACATAACTGTGCAATGAAAAGAAACGGATTTTCTTCATTTTGCGTATGTTTTTATTTTTCTAAGTTGTCTGTTTAAGAAGACAGAATGAAACGTCCTGCCGAGGTGAGAGGTGAAATTGATAGGTTTTCCACTTGGATTCCCTTTAGCGACTCTACTGAAAGCCTACAACATCCCACCGTCCGGCCCCAAAGCAACCCTCCCGCCGTGGTTAAACACAAAGAAGCCCTTTACCTATAACGAACAGATCTTGTCCCTTAATCAGATTACCTGATAACTTTTCCAAACTAGTCCTAAAATTAAGAACCTTAAGGAACCGCCGAAGGGTGCGGCCGTTCATGGTTGTTGCATAGTAAGCATGAAAATTTTTCCAGATATTCCTTGCGTAACTTTTCATTAATTCTAGTCGATATTTTAGGAAGCATAATGAAAAAGCTGGCTTGATAATATTCTTTTTTAAGATTTCGGCATGCTTTCGTATCCCGATTGAAAATTGTATGATAGGGATCAAATTTTCATTTCTTAAATTAGATGCTGTACAGACTACCACTTTTGAATCTGCATGACGGCGTTGAGGGAAATATAAAAGTATTCCAAGTAATAGTTAACATTTTGCTTCCATATCAGTATCCTTATATCTGAAATTATCGAATCTAAATATTCCGTTTCCCCTTATATTGTCCGCGATTTTTGCGCAATTCAACGTCGAACAGAACTAATCGCTTTTATTATATTCAACGTTCTCCTGACGAGAAAAAATCATTTACGTTGCGAGAATCGGAATAGACCTAGAATATCAATAAATTTTATAACCTTCCTCTAAATTATGACGAATAATTAGAATCTCACAAATTTCAATGCTCCTCTCGTCGCCTTTTTGCCCTTGGCTCCAAGGAATCACTAGGATACAACCCCTACACCTACTTTCATCGTCAGGAATAACAGGAAGTTAATGATAATAATATCTGTGCATCAACTTCATCTTAAAATGAGTTGTGAACTCGATAATTGAATAAATATTTATTGTCAGTGGTGGCAAATTCATTAATTCAGTAAAAAAATTCAGTTCAGTTAAAAATTATCCTAAATAACTTTCATATATGTATATAACAATTTGTAGGGAAGGAGAACTAAGCACAGTTCAAGTGTGGAACATTGTTTCGCACAATTTGATTTATGGGATTCCTTCACAGGTTTTGGGCTTCTGACTGTAAATAATATATGCAGTAACGTCAGCGGCAGAGCTAAATCAATTTTCCCACTAAGTAATTAAAATTGGCCTATATGTGGTTCTTAGAATATGAACACTTTCTTAATGAAGCCGAGTGAACTGCAAGTTTATGTAAAAATTAATATTTTCGTTATACTGTCCTCAAGTCTTTTTTAAAAATCTTTTTCTCGAAACTTTAGACATAGTAGGATATCAAAATCAAAAATCATGAATTTGAAAACAACTTTAATAATTTCTAGATATAAGCCTTCTTTCGGTCATATTATTTGTACGAATGAAAGACCTTTTCCTGCCGAGGGATATTAAATCATGGGAAACAAATATCATTATATAGCTGTAGCCTCCAATAATGACGCATTTACATTTGTGATATGAAAAAATCCTCAATACGAATAATGTTTGTAATTTTCCTATTTGGCAAATGAATAGTTACTTCGATGTCAAAATGTCGCTTGTTTGTATAAATGATTAATCTGTATTCGGTCTGCATTTTCATAAATCCATTTGTAAACCCGGATGAAATATTTGCTACCTCAACAGGCCAGATGTTTTAAAAATAGAACTTTCTAAAAGATAAACTGGCGTATATGAGGCTTAGCTTCAGGGAAATGGTTGGTAATTTAATATAATATATTATAGTACGGAGTATAGCTAAGTGATAGTTATGTATCTATCTTCCAGGGTAGTTTTGTTTAGGATTTCGGATACTTTCTCATTTTTAATACTGCACGAAAATAGACGGGAAGGTCGTGATTACTTCAAAACAATTCATTATGCAAAACAATGTGTTAAAGCCAATTTTCCGCCGTTCTTGCACGGAGAAAATTTACCTCGCCATTTCATGCTATTTGTACAAACTAAGTGATCGTAAAATATGTGATTTTAACGTATTCACAAAAAATTTAATGTATTTTCTATTCATTTTCAAAAACTAAGTCTTTTCGTATTAGCTATGAATCTCCATATTGTTCGAAATATGGTTTCTTTAGTGCCAAGAAAAAACTCTGCCACTGTAAGCATGGAGAACATTAACCGCCCCTGAATCGTCGAGCCGGCATTAACAACTGTTCCCTGAAGTGAAGGAGGGAGGATTCTGGCGAGCATAATAAGGAGTGCGCCCCAGCAAGCGCGGATCCGGAGATCTACTTGGACTTCCACGCGGAAGGAAGGAAACTTTTCCTCGCATCTCTCAATGCCTTGGTTCGCTCCACCCGTTGAATAAACTGACAAGTAAGTTCAATCCGGACGCTTTCCTTCCTGCTCCGCTGGGATGGTCTCCCGACTTGCCGTGAATTGCACTTGCGTTTTGAAATTAGTTTTCAGAGCTTCCCCCCTTGTGTTCGTTCCCGGCGAAAATGCCACCGGAGCGTTGACAGCACCGGCTTCCTAAGCGCAGGAATCTCCCCCGGGAAATGTTACGGCGCGGACTGCCTCTCGCGGAAATTTATGCGGAATTGTATAAATGTCATTTTTTGGGGCTGACGGCTGGAGTTCAACTAGATGCAATCCAAGGAATTAGGCACGTTCATAATTATGAAATTGTGGGTAGCGAAGACACATGTTCCAAGTTATGCAGTGCTTGGCCCTCAGCAAGTGTGTCCCGCCAGTTTGCAGAAGGGAAGACGAAATTAGGGTGTAGTGCTTCTTTTGGGGGAAAACATTTTGCAGTGGAATTTTTTAAATATTTTTACTTTTCTTTTGAAAATGTTTCAGGGTATGAATAAATGTTTACACCGCCAAATAAGATATTCAAATGTAACTCGATAACTAATTCATATCAATTATTCATTAGAGATTTTTCGAATATCACAACGAGGTCTTTTCAAAGATAACCTTTCTCTTTATTAGAGGTTATCTTTGGATGGAGCTGTCATTTATCATAGAATACGGCAAAAATCAAAATAAAAGTCACTACACTTCTCTATTATTACCTATAGTATTATTACGATGACATACTTTGTTTGATATAACATTAGTATATAATTATTATATTTTTTGTGCATATCATTCAGTATGATTGGTATATTGTTCAAAGGTATCGATGTAAATATGCAAATCATATATATATATATGTTTTTTCATTTGAATGATGTGTGTGTATGGTCGGGTGAATGGTTGTATCGTTGAGTGTTTATGTTGTGTATATGTGTGTTAATGACCGTATATATGCCTTTTTATTATTTTATATTTATAATTTTTATGCTCTAAAGCAGGGTGTTTAACATAGGTATCATTATTATTATGATCTATTATTTTTATTATATCGGTATTTAATTTTGTGTATGTATATGTGTATGTATGTGAATATATTTAATGTATGTATGTTTCTACAATAATTTACAAAATCATTTGCAGCATTCGTTATTAGTGGCACACAGTAGCTCTTCTATCAGTCCGTTTCCTCAGGTTTTTCACACCCCCTTCTTTTTTGGGTGTTTTCTTGCTTGGGTTTTTTCAACAAGAATAATAGTAAACTATTCTTACTTTTTCCCCACACATTTGTAAATATCTTTCTGCACGGTTAATAATTATCAATAATTAGGATAATCTATATCCTATATTATTATTTTATTTCGATTTTGCTTAAACTCTCACATTATATTCACGTAACAATATATTTGTGACAAGGGGTTTGGTGGAAAAAGGGACTATTTACTCTCAATCTCTCCCCAATAAAGACATTTTACTATTATTATACTTTGAGTATTTGAATCGAAAGTCCAAAACTCTTTTGTAGAGAGGTAAATTATTACCTAATTAAAAAACAGAGAACATATGAAAAACTTATAATCACACCCCAAAAATTTACCTTACAAAATGTACTCTTTTATTACTATTTAATTACTGATTAAATTTTGTGCTGTTTACCAATAAGAGGAATCGAGTCTGTCATTATTACAGCCAAGAAAAGTAAATAATTACATATTTTCTAATTACACAATTTTAATATCTATTACATTGTTCATTGATTACATTTTTATAGTAAACCAAAGGATAGAAAGGCATATCACGCTAACTTGTTATAAACTGTTAAACAAATAGCAATCATTAAAATGTATATGTGCACTTATAAAAGGCATAACATTTATAATTCCAGTTTAGTATTGAAAAGGTATAATTTGAAAATTGATTAATTTTTAATCTTTCTTTTATTCAAACCTTCTATAATAAACGCAAATTAACAATGACAATAGTATAGAGTGTACCAAAAGATTATGAAATAATGCAATCATGAGATTGTTTCTCGGTGGAAATAATGACATTTTAATTTATTCCAGATGAAAGAATAAGTCGTTTAAATGAAATAAACAAGGTGAGTTTCGTCTGTTTAGTAATTTTTAAAATTCAAGAATAAAAATTTCGGAAAATGACCACCGATATCATTGTTCCTCCTATTCCCAATAGCAAAGTGATAATTAAAAACAAATGAATACCATTATCTGTAATGGATTTGCTGATTCATCAGTTGTAGTTTAATTTTTGGAATGAATTAGAATGAAATCCCTATGCATAAAGTACACCGAGGTTCAATTGTATTGGCGAAAAAAATATTAAGGCAAATTTACCCAAATTAATATAATGATATAGGGAGTTTAGATACTTATTTAAAGTTAATAAATATCAATGTTATGATAATTGGTTGAGGTGAACCGACCTCTCAGAAATCAAAACAAAACCATGTATCCACGAGTAAAGCACGAACAATAGAAGCAAAAACAAATGTCATTCTGAATTAGAATGATAACCACTGAGTCAAAAAAATCTCAACACTTATCAAAATAAGTGCCAGCGATCTTTATGTCTTGTCGTGTAAAACTTACAGATTTTGCTAGAATACTCAGGGAGAGAAAATTTTATATTTGGAATAACAAGGTACCATTTCTATGATAAATTGATTATTATAACTAATGAATCAAAATTTAGTCACATGACATATCCTGATTGCAAGTCTAAGTTTAAACTTTAATTCATATGCCATGTCATATTTCTTGATACATAATTATGATTATAATTTTAAATAGTCGATTGATCGTGAACAGTAGCTACTCGAAACTTATACTTTAATAAGTGTCTATACATATAAATAACTAGGTAAATGTTTATAGCGCTTATTTTTAAAAGGCTATCAATAAATATATATTTGAGAAAAATTATGTGTCAAAACCAGATTATGTCCAATGGTTAATCTCCAGTTTTGTAATTCTGTTACATTTACAACAGACTTCCATCGCAATTTTATTCCATTCAAACTCTGACTCAAAAAGATAACAGTAGTAGTATAATTATCATATGGTCATTAGTTTATTACTATGGTTATTTCGAACCCCTTCAAGTCATAGAAAAAATCCATCTGGACAAACACAACATCCATGTCTTTGGCGGGACTCAAACCCATGGCCTTTTGTATTTTACCTCAGCAAGATTTTTCGGAAGCCCCACTCCAGCTTGAGGCCTTACCCCCACGTACATACTTCGAGAAAGAGACAGCTCAGGCGAAGGGAGTACGGCAAGACACAGAATCTCCGGAAGAAGGATCGCGGGATATGATGGAGCCTATTAGAGTCCAACCGGTTGGACCACCCCTTGATGGTGCCTAAGGAGATAATGATCTCATATTGGACAAATATAATGACTCGTCCATCCGAGTCAATTACCGAAGGAGGAGGCGGTACAATGGAGTCCTTGCCCCTCTGGTACCCCATTCACAGGGAAGAGATCGAAACTAGTTATCCAGGACTATGGTCCGCAGCGGGGCCCGATGGTGAATCTGCGCGGTTACAGTCAGATCTGTGCGCATTTCGATCCTTGAAGAGATATTAAATCTTTTCCTATATATTGGAAGGATTCCTGAGGCTCTTCTGAAGGCAAGAACAGTCTTTATTCCCAAAAAAGAAAGACGCTGCACTACCTCGAGATTACAGGTCCATCACGGTCTCATCAGTCCTTCTCCGAACTTATCACAAGGTGCTAAGCTGGCCGCCTGCGGGGTTTCTATTTTGATTCTCGTCAGAGGGCATTTGGGTCTAGTGACGGTTGATCCGAATACATATCTGTAATGGACCTTATCCTGAGAGTCCATAGAGTGGAGCACTAACGGATTTATTTTGCCTCTATATACGTAGCAAAAGCCTTCGATTCCGTCTCTGTACTTGCACTCACCCGGGCGATGCGGCGCAAGGGACTGCCGACCGAAATGGTGGACTACATACAGCATACATATGACCGTTGCCAGACGCGACTCGAGGGGAAGGAATTGGTGTTCGAATGGATGCATCCCTAGAGTGGGGTTAGGCAGAGGGACCCCCTCTCTCCCACTCTGTTCAAATTCGTTATGGACGAACTTATGGCGAAGGTCCCTGTCGACATTGGAGTGAGAATCTCGGGGGAGTCGCATAACGTCCTGGCCTTTGCGGATGATTTAATCCTTCATGGCGTCCGCCAGATTAGGATTGCAGTCCCTGCTTGAAACAGCCACTAACCACCTGCATGGAGTGCGGCATGGAAATTAACGCATCAAAATGCTTCACTCTCGCGGTCAAGAACATACGTACCGAAAGAGAAACGAGTCTTGGTTGATTCGTCTTGTACCTTCACGATCGGAAGGATAACTTTACCGATCCTGAAGAGGTCCAAATGAGTGGCGCTATCTTGGGGAAGGGCGTCTGATGCCTAATCTGAAAACCCTCTTGGCAAACAAGTTGCTGAGGGCGACCTCTTCCCCCTCTGAAACCCCAGCAGCGGATGTGGACCCTAAGATTGTGCATTATTCAATCTCTGCTACACCTAGCAACCTCCGGGGTGGTCACGCTGCGTCTCCTCAGATCCCTGGATAGGGCCACTGTAGAAGCTGTGAGGAAATGGCTGTGGCTGCCCCATGACTGTCCGTCCGCCTTCTTTCATGCGGACTTTAACGATGGAGGATTGGGGATTCCGTCTCTCGATGGACCATTCCGCTGCTGAGGCGGAATAAACTAGTAAACCTTGCCAAAAATACCTATATGGCAGGGTAGCATGCAGCCGACCTCATCTCAAAAGAACTAGTTAGGAATCGCCTTAGGCTTATGAATGGCACCACTCATTTTGAAACCGCCAGAGCAGTCAGCAGGAGATGGGCTGAAGTTATCCATAATTCAGTAGACGGCATCGCGCTGAGGCACGCCCGAGGGGTTCCCCAGCAGAATGCGTGGGTTGGGGATGGAACACGCTTTCTTACAGGGAACGACTATGTCAATTCCATCCGACTCAGAATAAACGCTGTTACTCTGAGATCCCGTGCCTCTCGGGGTCGGCTCGGTGACCGTAGTCGTAGGGCTGGCTGTGATGCCGTAGAGACTCTAAACAACGTGCTACAGGTCTACTACAGGACCCATGGCCCGCGGGTAAAAACATATGACGCGGTAGTAAGCTATCTGGAGCGAGGTCTGCGAAACCTGGAATTTGACGCGGAAATAGAGCTAGGATATAAGACCTAAGAAGGTACTCGCATGCCGGATCTCATTGCGACCAAAGGGGAGAAAAAATATGAGATCGACGCTCAGATGGTTAGTGAGCAGGTAGACCTAGAAAAGACGAATACCTGAAAGGTGTCGAAGTATCAGGGGAACGCGACACTGCTGCGAAACATCAAGAGCAGGAAGGGTCTACAAGAAGTGGAAGTCCTCGCCATCACCTTGAGCTGCAGGGAAATCTGGAGTAAGAGATCCGTTCGCGATGCCATCAGAGCCGGAGTGATGAAGAAGAGCGACATCAAAGTGTTGACCAGCCAGTGATAGTGGAAGGGGCCTGATTTCTACAAATATATTCAATAAGAGCACCCGCAGCGGACCGGTAGTGGAGAGGTGTTGGCTGATGGCCGGATGACGTCGGCTTGCAGATGGTTGCCGCCTTCCAGCAATGGGCGTAATCAGGTGGTGTGGGTTTTAGTATGGGCCGAATTATACCCCCGGCCGAGTCCCACACTCCCCAGGGCGGTCTTCCCTGGAGGTGCGAAAATGCATTTCCCACACCACCTCAAAAATAGCCGCCAGGCTAACCCGGTCAGAAAAAAAAATAATAGTCTCGGGTGACACAACCGAGCAAACTAATTTGGACGAATAAAAATAGTCTTTTCGTAACTAGATGTCCGCAGTTAAATTATAAAATCAATGCCTTGCCATTGTGATTGTAAGGTGCAACGGAGATCTCGGTTACCAAAGTACATTGATTTATTTCTTGGTCTTCATTTCAAATTGAATTGATTCCACCATAGACGATGCAAAGAGAGGTCTCTTGTAAAACATTTTATCACACAGCTGAGACGTGGGGTCATTAGAACATGCCGAGTTACTAACGCGATTAGCGTAGCTTATAATGGAAACATTACGGTTTGAGAAAAAAGCAACAAACTATTCCACAATATTTCAAAATATATGCAACATAATATAAAAATGACCAAAAGTAGCTAAGATATTCCGTAAAGGTAATTTTACACGTATTAGTGTCTTTCGAATAATGATTAACAAGTGTTCGAAAAATGGATAGTTTCCGAATTAAAATCAAGCAAACTCATGATTGATTCGCACTCATTGAACATAATTATTATATTAAATGAGGATAAAGCGTTCCAGAGATTAAAGCTTATAAGGAAAGCAATTAAAATGTTCGTATTATATCCTGTTCCTATATCTGTGCAGACAATTTCCTTTTGAGAAACATACACTTTATAGGAGATATCACTACGTATCATTTCAGCGAAAATATGTAGTTGAATATCCGTTGTGTAACACCATTTTTCTTGTTTATAACACCAGTTTCATTTTCCCAAACTATACATATGCTTTGCTACATCTATGCTAAAACTATTTTATAACTATGCAACAATACATCATCCTTCCACCATTACTATCCATACAATATAAATACTATAATATTCATAATTACTGGCTCTGCTTATGGACAACGAACTTGACGTGGTGGAAGATCCTACACGATCCGACGATCCTTAAGGACTCTACTGCTTGAAACAATCATTATAGCTACTAGTATGATCACCCATACCAGAAATATTAATGAACTGGAGAAAAACGAAGATGCATGCATCGTCTGCACTAGAGGAGACTGCAAAGGCGTATGATTCCCAGAGGGGCGGCCAGAGACTGATATTTATATCAAAATCAGTATCGAAGAAGGCAATGAGTAACCATTTCAATTATTGCAAGAAGATCTCTTGGGTTTTCCACCGGGTCTAATGGTTTAACAGTACCAATGTTTCGACGGCTAAGTCCTCCATCATCATCACCCTGAAGACGATGGCAAACATCAGACGGCAAAAAATGACAACTCTTACGTATGATGTAAAAATGAGTACTCTTACTTAGAAGAGACCAAGAGAGAAGGACACTCAACAATAAGGGAGATATACTATAGCAGGCGGGTATGCGGTAGAATATGGATCTTTGAGAAACGGATAGGCGGTATTTTGGGACATGTAGAAGATTGGAAATTCGAGTGTTGAGGGACTGTATTCGGAAAGGAAAGAAGGATAGGAGTTTGTCAGTTGGTAAAATTACGATCCTTACGTACACACATCAGGTAATGCATTGAAAACATCAGAATACATTCAGGAGTTGTTTAAGACTAGGAAAAGGAACTGCACTGTAAAGACAATAGAACATTCGACCTATATTTATAAAGAGAATATGAAGTATAAATAGTCTATATCTTAGATAAATATATATTAAATAGTGAGATAGGAAGAGCACTACACGGTATTAAGGTAAATATATTTGTGGTATATCAACAAAATTACTTAAGGGTTCAGGAAATGGAGAAAGGGAGAGTATTTATGGTCTCATTTGAATAATTACTAACGAAAGAAATTGTAATGAGGTTTTCGGGACGAATAGGTGTCTCTTGGGCAAATTGAAAATGACTGGAAGACGCAGAATCTGGATACGGAAAATTAAGCAGAGAAGTTTAGAGAGTTAGAAAATTGCGTTGTCACCGGCACCTTTTAAGTTGCACTTGGAGGATATGTCAAAATAGTCGGAATTTTGGAGTCAGGATTAAACTGGGTGGCGAAGTCATCAAGTCTTTGACACGTGCGCGGATGATCAAGTTCTAGTTAGTCATTCAGCCAAAGGACTACATAATTTGTTGAGCGCTTTACAGAAGCATTTTGAGAGGCCTGGAGTGAACATTAATACTAAGAAAAGGAAAGTAGTGAGATTCCCGAGAAGTAGAAAGGCTAAGTTAAATATAGGAATAGGAGTTGCATAATATGGAACTGGTTGAAACGTTTGCTTATGTGGGTAGAGTCGAGGCGCGAAGGACATTAAAAGAAAAAATGCGTTAGCCAATAAAGGAAAAACATTGATGACAAGGATTTCATCAAAAACCTTTCTCTTTGGTAGATTATCAATTACGATCATTAAATGCCTCTGACGTAGCGGTATAATAAAATTATTTTACTGTTTGTGGCTCTTATAAAAAATTAATTCGGGCCATTCATTAGCAGGTTAAATAAAGGGAGCCGATATTTTAATCCCATGTAAAGAGTATAAGGATAACCGACCACCTGGAGTGAACCTGATTTAAACGTACTATATTTTGAACAACTTTTAAGTAAATTTTTAATACTTGGTACCACAAAATATTTCTACATAAACTTAACCAGGAAGAAAATAATGCCAAAATAATAATAATAATTCTTTATAAAATATTAGTTTCTCCTTGCTGAGTAAATTCAAGTGCGGAAAAATAATTATATGATATTATTTTATAGCAAACGAATAGGCAATAGGATACACCCTAGAGTTACTTATCCTGCATTTACTTTAAAAACTTCTTCAGTACTGTGTACCTTGTACATGCCAGTATTCCAACAAAAATTCTTTCCTCTTTTTCCGCGCTAGGCAATACGTATACCTCTATTGTCCTCACCTCTGGTGTTACATTAAAACCTTAGTATCTCCTATTAACTTTTCCTAAGTTTTTCAGATTTCCTCTTACAGAACAACCTCCACTTTTCTGCAAAATCTTAATATTTCTCGTGTTAAAAGAGGCGATTTTTATCAGATATCAAGAGTAAAATAAGATTACTTTTAAACAAATTCAATTCTTTTATATTCCTATTAAAATATGACAATGAAAATCGTAAATGACTCTCCATCCTTTTACGCTCAGAACAATTTTTACACATGGTACGGATATTAAAATAGATAGTAATTGCGTTTTTCATTCTAACTAATAAGCTACAGCTTCACAACCTTCTTCATGAATAGATTGACGTAATTAAATGATACAATATGAGTCTAGATCAGCTTTTATATTCACCTTCAAAAAATTTTAAATTTTATACACTTGATATCAATATAATATTATGTATACTAACAGTTCAAAAAAGTAAATTAGAAATTAAAAGCGCGAGTTACATTAATTGCCTTTAATGACGAAGTAAAAATGTTTTTACAGGCATTTTATTACGCATATGCTTAGAAAAACATGGCATTGAATATGAATTAATGATATCCAATGAATAGTTAACTAACTTTGAAAGAACAAATATAAGAATCGCTACTTTAAACTTATGGTTAATAGATCAGTCTACTTTTTACGTAATATCAAAATGAATTTAATGAAATCAGCCTCTAGTGTTATAGAAACCGCATGGGAAAATCATGTGACCTCTCGACCTTCCCCCCCTCCCCTCTCTGTTCCCTTACGTCGGACTAATCACATGACCTCCCATTGTCCTGTCTGAATAAAGGCATGCTTAGGAACACCTTTCGGCCAGAGGTCGATAGGCATGCGGACGCGACAAAAAACGTGACCATCAGCCGGGGAATAACAGTTCATGAGCACAGAATGTTTTTTGTCACCTCACCCAGAGTTGTCCCGATCAGATAAAAGCGATTCGTAAGGACCGCGGGATTAAAGTGTTCCCGAAGGGATGGACCGCCTTCATAAGAGCTAGGGAGGCCCACGGGGAGATAGGAGGAGGCCACCGAATAAAAGACTTCATCACAGACGAATCCCTTGATTAACCACTCCTCCTTACTCCTCCCTCTCCGTCCGGCGATTCCGCGCCCTGAACACCCTCTCTCCCGTCCGAAACAACTCCGTCCGGCAAAAAATTTCGCTCCGCCCATTCTGCATGTAGGTAATGTTTCACGCTAAGAAATGGAGGGCAATGAAATACGATGATCCACACTGGATTAACTGGCTAATAGGTCTAATAATGCAGTAGTGAAAAAAGAGGAACCACATTTTCTCAGTATTTGTTGACAATGTTTCGTAGCAACAAAAAGGCTTGAAATGCCTAAGGGGAACACAGGCAAATGTTTCATAATAAAAAAATAATTTAAAAAATCTATTTCATCTTATACATTCAACGAAATCAGGTGGAATAGAGTGGCATCGCATTTTAGAAACAAACAGAATGGCACAGAAAGCCTCATGCAATCAAATCATCAAAAATACATGAGTTCTCACGCTTCTTATTTTAAATACACTACATTTATATAGACACCTTCCAACACATTAGTGGATTATACTTCTTCAAATTTAAGTAAGGACTTCAGGGTTGAAGATAAGAATCATATGTAACCATCTCTAAAAACATTCGGCACTGACGAATGTTTATCTCTTTAAATTATGGAATAATAACAATGACGCGTGTCACGCAATGTCTTGGACCACTAATATCCAGTGAACTTGGACTCATCCGTGCCTACGGCTCTGAGCTCTTTCAGTACTGGAAACGCGACAAACAGTCAAGGAAACATTGTACAGAATTTTTCATATAATATTTGAAAAAAATTGCATTAGAACGGTGATGCAGCTTCATACACTGTCATACAATATTCGTTGTATTCAGAGGGATGGCCCTGAGAAGGGATAAGACTGCGGACCTGTAACATTCAAGCGAATGGGAGTGACAACGTCATCTATTCTTAACTCATTCAGTTTGTTGTTGAAATATCCAGTTGCATATTATATTTTAACGACCTTGACTAAATAAAAGAAGAGCTTAAATAACCACAAATATAAATAACTGAAGATGTTGTTTGGATCCAGAGGGTGTTTTTAATAAATTTCCTCGAGGACTGATTCACTTGCTATTTTACTCCATATGAACATAATGTTTTTTTAGTGGAACAGGTAAAGTTCTTAAAACCAAATAGATTATATTCAAGTTACAGTAGTATTAATTTAATGATAAAATGTAAATTCAAAAGTTCACATTAAATACAAACTGAAATGAATTAACGACTTCATGACTAATTAGAAAAAAATTGAAATTCTTATCGAACGTAGGTTTCAAAAGTGATATACTATTTATAATATAATATAGTATAGGATAGGATATCAACTCATTTCTGTACACACTGCATAATACTCGTAAATCTTACCAACATTCACTTTAACTCTCTTTCTAACTTTCCGTCTTACGTAGGCATCGAATCTCCAAAGTTATACCAGGTTCATCGATTCTCTGCGATAGGTAGAGAAGAAATATTTTTCTTAAATTGTTTAGGAATTAAATCAGAGCAGGATGATCAGAATGAGTAGTATTTGCTACAAATTGACTGGAGTAGTCTATCTAACTTATTCATTTTTAGTCCCTTTACGCCTTTAACAACCTACTCGTTTACACATGTCCTTCTACATTTGTCCAAAATACTTGACCGGCGTTCCTCCACAGGGGAATTTTCTAGCGGAACAAGCATAAATTAAACAGTTTTGTTCAATTTTTGTAATGACTTCTGTACTGTCTCAATATAGTTACAAGTTATGTCAGATGGAGAAGTCACGGAAACTATATTGTGTGTTTAGATACCGCATGTGTCACAACGTGGAATTAATTATATATTATAAAGGAAATGATTACCAAATACTTTTCAGAATCGAAATTAAAACAATGCCGCAGGAATAGACAGGAAAATCAGCATTGAAACTCATAAGCCATATGACGGATAGCATTATGCGATGAGAACACCATTGTAACCTCGGGATCAATTACGTACCATAAGATTAAAAAAAAAATGATTACGACAATTAAAAAAAGTGGATTCCGGAGACTCAAAGAGCCGCAGCAATAGGATGAAGAATTTCACCCCCGGAGACGCAGAAAAAAAAGCGTCGGTTGTCATAATCATAATTACATTATGCGTGTAGCCTCTCCCCACGCCGACCCATCGGGGGGGGGGGGGGAGACTGCGTAAGCACGCAGGCCGTGGGAAGACGACCCCTGGG
>WURS02442588.1:0-14819 GCA_011762765.2 Rhinocypha anisoptera
CCTTGTGTTCGTCTTATATGTTTTCCTATCCTGTTTTTCCCAATTCCTATCCCAAATAATATATATATATATATATAATGACTCATATGTCATATATACCAATTTCCGGTCGGGCATGCTATGAAGGATTCCTGACCAGAAATTGAGAGACCCGGGTTCTAGTCCCAGTTGAGGACAAAACTTTTTTCTCAAATAAATTAGTGAGTTTCTATCTTTCTTACCACATGTTGTGTTCGCCTTTTTATGTGTTCCTATCCTTTTCCTTATTTCTTATTAGTTGTGTTGTGAATACATATAGTATAGTTATATAAATGCTTTATTCATTTTAATCTGTTTTATGCAAGGTTTTACAGCCATTACTCTTTAGCAGCAGAATCGCACTCATTAACATTATTTAGAATTTTACATAATTTTCTGTGTGTGTTACTGCATTAATGACATCGTATTCTTAAAACTTGTTTAGTATTTTTTTCTTCAATTAGTGTAAAATTTACGCTCAACGGTATCTTCTCTTTCTTAAATTAGTCCATTAGATTGCAGTACGTGGATTTGTATTAATGATTCAATTAGTGGACCATTGCATAACTAAGTCACTTTCTTGAATCTCATTCGCCTTCCCCTCTCTGTGCAATACCTTGAGTTGGACCGCATAGGTAGTTTAGAAAAATGGCGTCAATTAACACTGAGGGGTAGTTGGAAACCAGATCCAGTAGTATATCCCATACTCTGTAGAACATGAACAAGCTCTGTAATAGATTCAGGCTCTCTACTTTGTGGAGCGTTATGGTGATTAGCGAAAGTGTCTTTGTAGATACCACAGAAACATTCTTATGTTATTTATAACGACCGGTTTTGCCAAATTGTCTTTATCTTCAAGTGAAGGTTTTTTCTATTTGACGAGACCGGTAGTTAACAAATAAAAAAAATCTGTCTACCACCAAATCTTCTATAGCTTACTATCAAGGAAACTTTTACACTTTTCTTTATGATACTATTAGGAGCATCCATGTAACTAACGTAGAAGAAGAACTCAAAGAAATAAAATGGGGTGAGCACGTTCTTATTACATGTATTCTTCGTGAATATTTCATTACTACATCGTTTTGGGTGAGTATACGGATGTTTATTTGCTGTCATCTAATTTGTTCCCCCATTAATTAAAACTAACATGGTCGCTAGTTTTCAATTCCTGCAAATATTTAATCCACTTCGTGTTTATCAAAACGCTAGAAGTCTCCCCGAAAAAAACTGCCTGCGTACTTGCGGTTAAACTCGATGTCAATATTGCATCGACTGAGTGAGGCCTTCCGCTGCTTTTCTATCTCTCTCTCTCTCTCTCTCTATGGCCTTCATTTCGGCATCCTGCGCACGGACTTACCTCTGACCTTCGTGAATTTTTCCTTTACTTTTACCTACACATACCAAAATACAATTAAGAGCTGCGGCTTAAAGGCAGCTATGGTCAATTAACTAGATCGCCATTGTTTTTTCCGGTCAGCTCTTGCTTACACTTAGTAATTACTCTTCAAAGAAAAATTCCAGAATCCATCCTGTCATTTTCATGCACTTCTGTATCGAATCAACTTCTAGTATTGCATGTTATATGCCGCGCTGTGATTGGTCGGAATGGACAATCCTTTTCCAAACGGTGTTCATCGGGTAGCCATGATCTCTGTTGATGATCGTGGACGTGTTCCACATCTATACGGCCTCCCTGATGAACCTGGGATTATAGACGCTCCGCTTTGATATTATTTTGGTCTCCTCGAATTCGATACCAAGTCCAGGTTCGCTCCAAGCATGCTCGAAAATTGCTGATAATCTGAACTGCTTGTTCTTGGTCACCCTTTGATCTAATTTCATGCGTGTCCCCATGGCTCTGCTGGTTTCCCTGATGTAGGATTTTCCGAAGGTACTCTGCACACGTCTTCGGATAGCTCCTTTGGCATGTTGTTCTTGGGTCCGGTAAGGGCGGTGGCGATCTTTGCCACGCAATCGAATCTCGTCACCACGTCATGTCTCTTCAGGATCCTGGCGATCTTTTCGGAGGTTCCGGCGACGGAGGAGATGGTTCTGGATTTGTCCGTCGTGTTCTCCTTTTCATGCATCTACATTTTTACTATTCCCCCGATCTTCCCCAGGAGCTATAGGGAAAAGTCACAGGACACGAAGGAATTCATTGTACAGGACACGAAGGACCATTGAGTGTGGGAAATCAATACGTGATCGAAACTTACATTAGGTCTGGTGAAACTGAAGAAGCGCAATAACTGAGAGATTCTTAAAGGGAAAATTCAAGAAAGGAGCCAGCGTGACAAAAATTATGAAAAAGACAATGTTGGAAACATTAGGGAAAAAATGAATTTTAAGGGGTTATTTAACGTGTAGAGGGATAGATATTTCTTGGAAAGACGTATCCGGGAGAATGAAAATGTCAAATTCATTAACAGGAAAGCATTATTTATACAAAATCAAGCCATCAAGCAGAAAAGTGTTCTTTATTCAATGTAAAAGATGGGAATGCTTTGTCAAAAAAAATGCTTTTCTTGATAATATAGCTATTTTTAAGAAGAGATTTGAGAGAATCCTAAGATTTGGTTGAAACCATTATCGTTCCATTATTTTATATTCAGTTTATAAATGTTATTAATTGTGTAGGTTTATTATTAATGCTTTGCTCCATACATTGAATGCGGCTGAAGAAAAATCAAAATTTTTTCTCCTTTCTACCCATCATAGCCATAAAATCTGATATACCAGCTTCGATAGAATGTGGGTCTCTCAACCTGAAATCTCTATAATTTTTTGTAAGTTTTGAAAATATATTAGTTTTTTTTAATTTGAATATTTCCATGTATAACTTTTATCCTTGACATCTTATCTAATATGTTATGCTGGTTCGTATAAAATCAGTAAGCTTGAATTTTTGTTGGTGTCCGTAGTCATTACCGGAACTTGTAGGGGAGGGCAACCGTTCAGTAGCAAAGCGCTCTACCTGGGACTTGCCATCTATTGTATAAATAGCAAAAATCCATCCGTAGTATGCGTAGAAATTTTAATTGTTACGAAGTAGACTTAAAGGCGACTGTTATCATTCCTTCACTAGTAGCAGTTAGGGAATTCAATAATTTTGAATTTAACGTAGCTGTCAAGAATTTGAAGTCCTTCGAGGGTTCCTTCAGACCCCTTCTTCTAACAGACAAAGGAAAAATTTTCATATAGCAAATATCTTAGTTGTTTGTTTTAAATTCAACTTAGCGTAATTGGGAACAGATTCACAGATTAACTACTGAAGGACTGACATTGGATGGTTTTTGAGTCGATGAACGAACTTTTAATAAGGTGAATAACCACTGGGTCGTCGTACCTATTCCTTGTTTGATTTACTTGCATCTCCCTTCGTTTCAAATTGTGTCCTAGGGCTCATTTGCATCTTTCCTGTATGGAACTAGGGTCGGATTAAGCCGTGTGGTCGGTGAGGTGAGATATGCTTCAAAAGGGGACCTCTTTTCCAGAGGAGACACTCGAAAAGTTTTGATGTGGGCGCGGGGGACTTGATATTTTAAAACAAAGGTAAATTATAAAGGGATTAAAATTAGTAACTTCAAAGGAAATTCTGAGCTCTCTTAAAAAATGTTACTTGTAAAATGAGAGTCTAGAGGAAAGAAATTAAGTAGGTTTTCATGCAAAATGGTTGAAGTTTCAAATATTGAATCCGAATGTTGAAAAGTACTGAGTGTGTTAGCGCTTTAAATCAAATGTAAATGCTTACTATTTGATTGCATTGCTCTTGAATATTAGGTCACTATTATTGAAATTTTTTCGACCTTACGCATTTTGTCATCGTTATATTTTCATAGTTGTTGTCTTTATTCACGTTATCACGGAAAGTATTTCTATGATTATTGGATTTCACTCTTATTGCTAACGCACTATAAGGCACTCTAGTCTTTGCATTTTTTAAAACATAGGTATTTTTTCACTTTGTATTCTGATAAAATTGGAACGGGAAATAATATTATTAGTAATGTTTTTTATTGATTCTAATTTAATACCATTAAATCCTTTCTTCCATTTGACAATACCATTAACAATTACGACACAATAATGACCGGGGTGGGACTCGAACCCGCGACTTTTGGGTTAGCAGGTGGACACCCTATCCAGTAATGTGACCCAACCAACGAATGGGTGTGTAACGGATTAGTAATGATTTTGTCAGTCAATTTGATATATCATTGATATCAGTGTGAAAATCTCTTATAACAACTAAATTCCTAATTCAGAGACGTTAACGCGTTCGTATTTCATTCTATTTTTGGCTTAATTTACCGAAAATTCCTTTTATGTTCTTCTTTGCATCTATGTATTTGGTTCTTAAACTACATTATTGCCAAAGAATAAATAGCAACTACGGCAATCAATTATATAAATAATATAAAATACCCAAGGCTACAAACAATGAGAGGGCATTGGACGAAAGAAAAGGGTTGAACAGGACACCACGCGCAGAGGGAATTCCAAACGATGTAACCACACAAACACGTACTCTTCCGATAAGGTGTCATGTAAAAACAGTGGATCGCTATCACTCAAGGTTTACGGTTGGTTATTATTCTCCAGTGACCTTCCAATTTTCCCAAAACGAGTACCCCTCCACTAAGGTTTGCTGTAAAAATAGAGACCTAGGATCTCAAGGTTTTTACAGCAGCACACCCTAGTGGATGAGTAGTCGTTTCGGGAACGATTGAAAAGGTCACTGGCGCGGAATAGCCTCCCGTAAAACTTGAGTGCGCGAGTGAATGTGATCAACCAAGGTCACAGTTTTTTACATCACACTAATAACTGGACGAGTGCGTGCTTGTGTGGTTACATCATTTGGAATTCCCTTTTTCCTGTGTGTGTGCTTTGCGAAATCTTTTTCTGCACTCCTCGTTTATTGTCCCCGTCCTTTCTTGGCGCCCTCCCAAAGAGTCCGGCCTTGTTGCTTTTTCGGATACCTTATTCCCTTTTTATCACGTTATTAATATTGATACTGTATTTTCAGAAACCATTAAAAAATGAGGAACAAAATGGGAGGACAAAATGTGATGATCGTGATTGGATTAACTTTTAGTCAAAATTTTCAGTAAAATAATGATTTGAAAATGCATTGTTTTAATGCTGGGTGTCCGTAAATGATGTTTCCGATTTTAATATTTTATTATTCGGCTCTACTTAAGGATGTATTGGCTATACAACCCTAGTCAAAAGTTACTGATTCGACACCAAGCGATTATCGGGCTTTTTTCTATATTTACGATGAGCATCTGAATCAAATTGATTTTAGTTAGTTGTTATTAGTACTATATGTATTTTTAGGCATAATAATTCGATATTTACATCAATTTTAAGTTCAATGGACCCACTTTTGACTTCCGTGACCAACCTATGGACTTGATATTTCGAAAATTGTACAGCTCAAATTTAGATTTGTTTTATTTTGATTCTTTCTTTCAACTAATTATATGTTTATAGGGAACAGTTTTTTTGTTAAAGTTACCTATTTTATGATCATAAATGAAAAATGTAAACGGATTTCTTATGCCATACATTCTGTCAACGTTTCATATATTCACACGTTGTCAGCACTGCCTAATGAAGGTGAACGCTAACTCGTCAGTTTTTTCGAATGGAAATAAAAATTCGTCGTTTTAGCTATGAACAACAATATATATTGTTCTCATTATTAATTGAAAAGAAATGTCAAGTTACAAGCATTACTTTTGGAAAGGACTGAGAATGTATATCAGCAAAGTATGTCACAGAGTCGAAATGAGTGCGACGTTGCCACGTGTATACCTTGCAATTGAAGAAAAGCGTGGACTACCTGCAATTTATTATAAATAACTCGTGTAATATTCTTTGATTGGTTGTTTTCATATCAAATATCAAATAATAACACAATTATAATAACCATTAAATGTTTCAACGGTTTCTCATTTTTAGTTGTGTGTTTAATTTTCCCTTAAAGTTGTAGAATCACATCAAATCAGCCATTTCCCAAAAGAGTGCATGATAATTTTAAACATCGATATCTCTCTAAAGATCTTCTGAACCTTTTTGAAATTTGGCAGGTTAGTTACTTATAGTAAGTAGAAGATCCAACCAAAGTTTAATCGATTTGTCTTTATTTCAACTTATAGCCAATACATCCTTAAGGTGCCAAACGCCCTTGCGTCGGTTTGCAGAGTATTTCGTAGACGTAGAGGAAGGTCACACTCATAAAACCAATACCAGCTCAATTATCAACTCAAAAAATCATTTTTATTGAGGTAAATAAAGTCATTGGTAAAATTCAATGTGAGCATCTTGAGTAACTCGAAGGACGTCATAGAACGACATTCAATATCCTTCCACGCGCGCTTTCCTTCATTTCTTCATCAATTTTGCCAAAGGCCTCTCTCTGATCCGTGCCTTCTCAACTCCTTCAGAGTAGTTTACAGTGGAGGGACGTAACATTGTCCTTTCCATAACCCCACAATAAGAAACCCATTGGCGTCAGATCAGGAGTCATCAGAGGTCATTCCATATGAACTCCGCGCCAAAACCAATGATGAGGAAGATATTCATTCAAGTACAACTTCACTTAACTATGAAAATGCGGAGAAGCACCGTCCTTTTGATAAATACCGTCTTGAATGTCCTCCAGCAGCTGTGGGTCCCTGTCACCGTCGATTCGATTAAAATCGGAAACATCATTTACTAGTAAATGATGTTTCCGATTGTACCCTGTATGTGGTATTCTATTGGATAACTTTGTTCAGAGTGCGAGTTCACACATTATTTCGAGAAATGCCATGCATGAATTTATTCTCACAAGTTTTCACTATCTGCTTCTTCATGTCTTTACACGTGCCAGTAGTAAAAGTAAACGGCCTTTTAATATTTCCTATGAATTACTGTCTACCGTTCGATTGGCCTGGTGTTCATAATTATGATTTCTTTCAGTGTATTAACATTTTTAATTGCATTAAAATCCTCTAATTCTTCATTCATCTTCATTATAACATTCTTCATATAGGCATCACATTTTCATTTTCCCGCAGAAGGAATTATTATAATGCCTTATTTCTCCCCCGATGATTTGACTCACACCAAAATTAAATCCCTGAACTCCAAACAATGAGACCACCTTATTTATTTTCACTTAATTTAATTGGATAAAATTAGTTACCTCATGTGCAATTTCAAATGCAGTTTTCTGGTTCATGAAAAGTAGTCCGATAAGCACATTTAAGTCTGAAGTAAATTACAAATTCCAGGCTCCGCCGAAAATAGTTCGTGATACATTTTAAAAACAAAATATTGAGAGTTATAAATTTAGTGGTACTCAGTTCCTTTTTTGTTAAAATACTGAAGCGTTTCTTGTCATAAGCTTTCAAATGTCTTCACAAACGGAGTTAATTGAAAAATTATCTTATGTAAATTATATCATCAAGAGTAATCACACCTAAAATGGTGTCAACTTGAATACCCTACCTAAGTTGAAGTATCACCGTGTTATTTTTAAACTTGGGAACGATTTCACCAGTAGTCTACGACTGAATCATTCTACAATAGTTTGGTTATTGAATACTTCATGTATTTAATCATAATTCTCCTGTGACTGGCGAAATATAAATGCTTTTGTATGTTTGGAGCGTGAATCCATATTTTCTTCCGCGATCATTTGTCCAATATGGTTGTTTATTTAAGTGCACGACAACTGGATGATATTGGACAAGGCACAAAGCTCCTTGAGCTCAATATTTATCCAAAGAGAAAAGATTCGCATGAGTATTGTGAAGAGTTATACTTGTAGTGACTTGCCTTTTCATAATGTATTACGCTTTATGATGCAGTAAACATTTTTCTTTTAATACGAGTTGTTAAATCAGATAGCTTTCAACGTTGATAAATTAAACACTTCCTTGTATTGATTTGAATTTAAAGTCTGATATAAATATGGATGGCATTTACTCCACTTCGAAATAACCGTTTAATTTCTATTTTCCCCGCAGTCATAATCCATCACAATTAATTTGGTGAAAAAAATAATTTACCTAAAAACTGTTAAATAACTGTTAAATTCAATTCCCCCCGCAGTCATAATCCCTCACAATTAACTTGGTGACATAAAATAATTTACCTAAAAACTGTTAAATAACTGTTAAAATCAATTCCCCCGCAGTCATAATCCATCACAGTTAATTTGGTGACATAAAATAATTTACATTTAAAAATATCAGTTGTTGATAGATACCTCGAATGAGATATTGGCTCATTCCTTCTGATTGGAATATATTATTGGTTTTTTTAAATTTTAGGTATGAAATTAATGGCAGATTTCGTCACCTTCGTCTTTATTTTGAATTTATTTTCATCAGATGTCAAATAAGAACGGTCTTAAATGTCCCTTACGTTGCTAAATATGATCAGCGATTTGATCCAAGTCCAAATTAGTAATATTAGCGGCGATTATTATAGTGTCCAAATTTTCCCTCGTGGTGGAGAATTAGAGAGTAAGGAGAAAAAGTTCTAGAAATTTGGCGCGAAAAAGAAGATTCTATTAGAAAGTTCTATTTTAAATTTTTTAAGGGTGCTTCGTCATTAAGCTGGTTTGACATAAGTAATTGCAGAAAACTCTTACATATCAGCCTCGACTAAATTTCCGATGGCAAATATGACCAGCATTCTTTCTTGGGATCACTTCTTTTATTCCTATTTCTTCTCTCCGCAAATTTTTCTGTTATATTAGTAAACCCGATAAATCCCCTTTTCACAATCCTCTTTTCAACCTTTTCCTTTGTCTCCTATCTCCAAAATCCTCTTTTTCGTATAATATGACACTTTAACACTCATTCATTTATTTATAATTTTTCATTACAAAATATAAATTATCTTCATTTACTGACAGTGGAAAATAAAAATTCTTCTGGAAAGTAAAACTCAAAATAAACATAAAAACTAAAAAAGTATCCGCTCGCCGTGTGTTGTTCCTCTGTAATGTGATTGCAGAAGGGAAATAATTTGAGTTTTTTTCATCTTAATTTAGTATTATTCTTTATTTTCATTGAATTGTCGCCATTTAAGATTATTTAAAATTAATGTTAATCGTTTATATTTTTATATGTCTGTAGTTAGTAACTTATTTCATCCATTAATCAGATATTCATCCCTCGGTGTTTCTCAAATTTTCTTAAAGTCAGATGACAAAGCAGATTGGAAAATAGGTCATTAATTGCTGAAATATCATGAATCAGGCAAAAGAAGAATCGAGCCTCCATCTAATTTTTAATCTCCTTTTTATTTCAAAATCTACGCTTTCTGAACTAACCCATGACTTCTAAGGAACAGTTGAATCATACCATATCCGAGAAAACGCGGCCAACATTTTAGATTCTCGAAGAATTTTACATAATAAAGTAAAATCCGGTTTTAACGCCGGTCTAAAGATGACTGAGTTATTAAGGAAAACTGCTCGGGAAACAATAAAAACCTGTAAAACTAAATGTATTACTAATGTATTTGCGGAATAAAATATTAATTGGAGTTTTATGATTTATATGCGTCGGTATGATCTCTTGAAGTACTGCCATTGCGAGGCGTCGGTAGGCACGTCGAGGTAAAATTCGCTGCGAATTTGCCAACAACTAACTACTGTATTAACTAATGTGTTTTGCGCATAACGCTGAGAATTATATAAAAATATAAGAATAATAATGTAAATTTTAAATCGTAAAATAATACATGTGGTAAAACCATTTGGGTGAAAATTTTTCATTTCGTTTCATTATTATCAGTCACGTCAGGGGAAAATTTGATCAACTCCATACGAAAAAGTTCATATCTCAAGTTTGGATGAACAAAAATTGCTATTTCAAAAAGTTTTGAAAAGCGAACACTTGGAAGAAATCGCACTTAAATTCTTTGCTGAGGTAACACGTAGCCTTGCACAGAAATAGGACGCAATTGCCCCATTTATGGGGTAAAGTGCGACCGCCTGTCTTAAATTAGTAAAAGTAAAAAGGATTGGAATTAGCATAAAACAATTAAAAAATAAACTACACTATCTAGTTGGGTAATTTCCGATAAAATAATACGCAGTTTCTCAAATTTAGCGGATTTGGAAAAATGTTGTTGGCTTGTGGAAATTGGTGTACGGCATTTTTAGAGTCGCACTTACATCACCTCACCTTATACGTTCAATAATCCCAAAGCAATCCATTTAGCTCTGTATGCCTTTTATTCTCTGTCTAGCGTGTGCATTTTCATTTTCATACCCTTTGAACGGGATAAGCGGAGGAATGAGAATATAAAGTATCTACTTGTGGTATCTCTTGCCTTCCCTCTTCGAAAAACCGAGGCTATCAGCGTTTTTGTTTTCCCCTTGCCCTCTTCACCGTTCTAAGGGTCATATTCAAGGGGAGCGGAGTGAAATGATAAAAAACCCCGTGGACATTTCCGTTCCTCCCTTTCCCCCCCTCGTCTTCTTTGGCCTCCTCATCATTCCGCCGTTGTTCGTTCTGAGGGAGGCATGGAGGGAAAGGGGGGGGTGGAAGTCTTGGCACTCACCGCGACCTATCTCCTCCGCATAAATCCCTCCTCTTCCTTCGGGCACTATGCTATCCCTTCCCCTCATCCATTGTTTCGCCAGTCTTTCTCGGTCTCTCTTTCTCCCCCACGTCCCCAAATGAAAAGGTTTGAACTGTCGGCTTCAATTTTGAAAGCGACTCGTCCGAACTGATCCCCTCCCGAGAGCTGTTCCCTGTAGCCATAAATTCTGCAAATGAGAAAGGGCGACCCGACTTTTACAGAGAAGGAGAGAGAGAGAGATGGAAAAGGGAGAGAGTTCGGCGGATTTCGTCTGCGTTGTAACAGCCGAGTGGTACGGCACATATTGGTTGACAAAAGCGTCACAAAAAAACAAGTTTATGGAAGAAACGGTTAAGTGTTCACGTTACTACACCGCTTCCGTGGCACGTTGATCAACCGTTCCTTAATGGCAATCATGCGCAGTGTGACGCGGAATAATTGACATGCTGCAGAAATGTATTGCGATGGACGAAGAAAAGACTTGCCAGGAGAGAAATCAGACTGTAAATCAGGACTATAGGACCCTGGTTACAAAAAATTAGAGAATAATAATAATAATAATTAAAAGGTCCAAAGAAAAGTCTCTCGCTTCATTTTAAGCAAACACAAAAGGGAAGATTGGCGGGATCAGTGGGTACAATTAGGCAGTTTTGATGGGAAAGCTTAATAAAGAGGATGAAATTTTGTACAACGTATGAATAGTGCGTGGGGAACGATACATGGTGGGACGTCAAAGTGAAAGCCCAAGATGGATGCTTCAAAGGAAGGGGAGACGATAAGCAACAAATAAAACGGTTAGCTCGAGTGAGAGAGAGTGACATAAGTAAGCATTCCTTCCTCAATAAGAGCAGTAGGGATTTGAAAAAAATTACCTGGAGATATATTAGAACTTTTCTCTGTAAACTTCAGTATTTGAAGAAGAGCGTGGCCAAAAAAATGAGAAAAATTAGCTTCTCTTCTTCTGTGTCTGATTATTAATGTTTTATTTCTTGAGTGACTCTAATTGGGCTATGTTATTCCTTTATCAACATATTTACTGCGCCCTACCATTTAGATCTGTTTCTAGGACTGCTAAATGACTGCCAAATCAAATTGTTACCTGAATAATAATAATGATAATAATATCGTAGTAATAATGTTTTCCTGCTATTGTTTTTTTAAAAAACAATAGCAGGAAAAGTCGCCAAATACCAGGAATCAGCAATAGAAATAAAAAGAATTTGGAATATGAAACAGCTCCACATTGTCCCCATAGTAATCTCAGCAACTCGAATAGTACCCAAGCAAATTTATGACAGCTTCAAAACACTCCATCTTAACCGTATTACACATATTAAGCTACAAAAGGCAATAGTAATATCAACATGTCACATCGCCAGAAAATTCATAAACTTAGCACAACAGTAAAGAGTCACTTTGGTGAATACCCGTGCTCTTTACATAAACACTCAGGATTAACTGAATATTATGTAAAATAAAAAAAATAGTAATAATGTTTTAATAATAATAACTTTTATTATTTTAATAATAATATATATTACAACAAACTGGAGTGAGATTGTGCCACATTTCTTTAATTATAATGCAAAATAAGTAAAATTACTCTAAAGTTATGATTAAAATTAATATTTTTATTCTTTGGCTATATGATGATTACTAATTGGATTTATTATCACATCACGTACGAGTAATACGACTTGAAAGATGAAATAATACAAAAATGTGACACAATTTTACCCTTTGCGTCGGAATGAGATTGTGCCAGGGTATTGTTCAAAATATATTTCCGGGAATGAGCGTTTTGGTATAATCTCACGATCATTTGCTTGAGTTTAAAAAATGTAGCTGCAAAATGATTTCACATTTTTCAATAAAAATGAATTTTTGGCTACAAAGCAGTAAAAATTTGATTAACAAAAATAATTAAAAATATCTTGAAAGGAAAATTATGGAAAACCACTCCAGTTAGCAATAATTTTACAATTCAGGTATTTAAAATATATTTATTCTCCAAATAAATTTGAGTAGGCTTAACATTTAAAAAACATCATTATAAAAATACCAGATCAAGTCGGATTTGATACATTTGATCATGGAAGATACTAAGACTATCGTTGTCAACTAATTTTAGCTAACCTGGTTAAATTTCATTTCATTCTCAAAATTAACGAGCACAAAGTCACTCATAGTTTCCTGATCTCTATCTATGTGAGGAATCATGTCTATTTCGTTACGTGGCATATCAATATTCAACTCTTCATCTTGACGTAGAGAGTATGAACTTCCATCGATCTCAGAGTAAGAAACGTGAACTGCCTCATCACAATCAGATTTTTACTCATTAACATTTCTTACAAGACTTTGAGCCAGTGAAGTATCTCGGCTTTAGTCGGTTATTCCTGTTGAAGTTGAACGTGTTTTATGAGTTTATGTCATTAAAAGTTACATTTTTTATTTTATCGGTTCGTGTGGATGTTATTTTAATTCTTTTTTATTTACGCTTTGAATAAAACTACTACCAACTAATTCCTTGATGGAGTTTAGAGATTTTACAACTTGCATAGGAATTTACTTTAAAAAATCGTAGCGATTTAAAGGATAAACGCCAAATTCTCGGAACCCGGATTTGATTTGATATTATCGAATGATTTTTCTTTTAAAGTTTCCATCAGCTCTTTCAGGAGCTGAGGAAATTGGAATCTTTGGAACTGATATGCACCGACTGTTTCGAACCTTTTCTTTCCAAGTTTTGAGAACCTTTCTCCACTATTTTCTCACTTTACACCTTCATCTCATTTTTTAGAAGCTTGCTATCTGTATAGCGTTGGCATTCATGCTAGTTATATCATGGAATTTTTTGGGAAGTTTGTTTTTCACTGTAGGTATTTGCTTAAGAAACACTAATATGCTTTCCACGAAATTCACTTAACTATTTAGTAGAAATTTATTTCTTGCGTATGTTCCAGTTCTGCCTCGTGTCTTGATTAAAATAACACATATGAATAATTTATATACTGGAAGTTTGTCGAGTTCTTTATAAATTACTAATATGTAACTGTGACTGTTAATTTTTTCTCTTTTTGTTCATTAATTTATAATTTAACCTTGATTTTTTCTTAACGATTTTGCGTACGAATGAAAATTTCCATAACTTGACGAGAATGGTAGATAATACACCGAGAAATTAAGAATAAAGCAGGAGAATTTCGAAAAAAAATATTCCGATTTCAAAAGGATAGGATAAAGGAAAACTAGCGTTACTCTTTAATTCATCTTGGAGGATAGTTGATACCAACGCTAGTCAAGATTTTCGTGTTTGTAGACCTAGAGAAAACTTCATCATACGAATAATAATATATATCTGATTGAACTATTGTGACTGAAAAGTGCCTATATTAAATGCTTCTTGGGAATTAATTTTGGCACAATCTAGTATAAATAATATTTAATTCAAAATTAATGAACATAATAATCATATGATAAAAACTGGGAGTTATTTGTGTAAGGGACGGGTGATAAATTATTAGCGTCTCAACTTTACAAAGAATAGAGTTTTTCATTTGATTCATTCATTCACCTAGCAATTTCGATGAATTTAAACACTGCAAGGATGAAGGAAGAAGAAATTTTTCAGCTATATAGTGAAGCAAAACCATCACCACATGAAACAAATCAGAATACATGACTCATTTTTAGCACCCTTCTATAATGTCTCGTAATTATCAGAAAATAGTTCACATAGGATGAAATGCCTTCTTTTAAGGTGTAGATTTCAAAATGTTGACTCTTTAATTCCAGAGGAAAAGAAAAGTCTTTTTTCTGTTGTTAAAGATAACAAAATATTAAAGACGTTGTAGACGATTGATTAATGAGTGTATAATAGAAGGACAAAGCTAGTTTATTAATGAAAGATTAGATAATAGTTTAAAAGATTTCATTATGGAAATAGGAAAAGGTGAATGCAAAGATTGACCAAACCGCCCATTTCTTTTGTCAAAATTTTAACTCATTTGGTTTTATAGCAGTTGATACCCCGTGTTTCATATTAGAAACGGCACCAAGTAACTGTATTTATGGAAAGAACAACTTTGCAGATCCACATAAAATTTTATTCACTCGGTAACATGTTTCGCTACACTGTAGCATCATCAGGGCAAAGTTTACAAGAAATATGCAGCGAATATATAGTCACTCGTGAGGCG
>WURS02442599.1:0-14819 GCA_011762765.2 Rhinocypha anisoptera
ACTCCCGGGGGCGGGGGGGCTCGCCCGGACCAAGTGGCGCACACCCCGCCTCGTCGGCAACGTGTTTGGCTGATCGGTGAAAATCTGCAAGACGGATTGCAGCTGATACAAGTGGGGCAGGAGAGGGAAGAAGGGAAGAAATAGAGAGAGAGGCTTCAGGAAGGCGCCAGATTTTCTCCCAGCTTTTTTGACGCGACGGCAAATGTTAATCCCTCTATCCCGTACATCGTAGGACGGTGTCTATCAACCTTCATAATGCCGCGACCCTTTATTACATTTCTTCGAGTTGTGGTGACCCCCCAACCATGGCCTCGGTTCCTAAGAGCATTGAAAATGCGTGTTTTCCGATGGTTTGAGGTGACCCCTGTGAAAAGGCCGTGCGATCCCCAGGTTACGAACCGCCGTCATAGAAGATTCCCGGTTTCAGATCACCCGGATCTGAAACCAACACTACTGGCCTGGTATATTAGGCATATTCGCCAAGACTGTCATTTTTCAAACTTCTTTTTGTTGCAAGAACCGCATTCTACCGAATGAGTATAGTCTGAGACTCATAAGCGATAAATCAGAGACAAACCTTATAAACTATATTTATTCAAATATATATACATGGGGCACACTCGGTTAATAACGCTTCATCCTCCTTAGTTTATTGGTAGTTTCGGGAAACTTTTCTATTAGGCACCCCATATCGACCCATAAAAAGCGTGACGAATAACCAAAAACAAATGCTATTTCGACCCCCCTATAAGGACATATTTCAGGACTAATGCAAAGTGATACTGACACGATACAAAATATCCGTAAGTTAGTATTACAATCTTCTTTCCGTAAATTTTAAGAAATGAAAATTATTTTGCGTATCGGTCTTTCGCCGGGAAAATTTAATGCGTTAAAATTTACCTACATTTTATAATTCGAAGACCTTTCACACCTTCATCTAGATTAGATTAGAAAAAGATTAAAGAAAGATTTAAAAACATGAAAATCGAGGATTAACGATTGGTGCCAACGATACGAATTTTAGGGTGAGTCCGAACAACTTAACGTGTTGAATCACCTGAATGTTATTTCAAGGCAACGTATGAGGTTGATGAAGCATTTGAATGTCCATGAGCAAATCGAATCCACTCCGAGACACCTAAATGGGAAAGCCATTACTGAGACAGCACACAATATTTTTGCTGGCCGACATCATTCGAACGCAAACACCTCGGTGCCTCCAAATCGCAGTGATCAACCACATGGCTGATTATGATGGGCGAAGGGGTTGGGGTTAATTCAGGACCGATGTTGCGAATGACAGGAGACGTCACCCTGGTTACGTGGCTAATCTCTCATGAACACTGTGCCCACCCGGCTACTGCGTGGAAACGGTCTCTAATTCAATATTTACACGGCAAACACGACACAGCACGAAAGAAAGTTTATTTTGTGCCGGGGATTAGCTTGCATGATAAGAAATTTGGGAACGGTTTCTAAGATAATGGCTAAACTGGATAAATTTAAAACCTCAAATGTGTAGTAGCCTGATGCTGTCATCGAACCCAACGAAAACATTGCCGAAAAAAAAACTAAGAATGCAACATTCAATGAAATCCACAAATCAGTGGGTTTGGCTAATTTTGCGGTTGTGCAGTTCAATGCCGCACGTAATAACGACCCCAAATGGGCGCCCTCTGATGGGTGGAAGTAGAACCACAGCATGGTTTACCACAGAACCCCACTTCTGGAATCGGAGTGGATGACCGCAACAGATTATACACGACTGGGTTTTCATAGATGTCACCCGGATTTGAAGATGGAACCTTTGGCTCCACTGCTCTAACCACTACACTGCCAGCTGCTTTATGAAATGAATAAACGGATTTTGTACAATTAGTAATCCCTCTGGGAGTAAGTGTACCTCTTCGAACGGAAAAAGATATGAAAAACTTTCAGTGCATTCAGTCACAACAAAATACCGCATTTCCTTCTTTCAGTCACGACGACATTCCGTTTCATCTGAAACCGGAGAGACGATGACTTTCGGTAACTTATCCCCCCCCCTCCCTCGCGGGCACGCAATAGTGACACGCATCGCATGGTTACCGCGTCGGGTCCAAAGCATCAGTCGTTTGTATATTTTTCCCTGTTCCACTTATCGCACAGAAAAATGGCTATCGGTCGGTCGGTTGATTTTTTTAAAAATCAGAAGGCGTTAATCCCTTATCATCTCCCTTACTATCCGATCCTTTGGTGGCGTTTAGAGCATGGCTGTGATGCGATAAGGATTCGCGGAGGCATGTTACACAACCCACATTAACTTTTCCAATGTCAGATGCTAATGTGAAAGCGTAAGATAAATTACGCAACCCAAATTACATCAATTACAGTCCGGTGAAGAGCGGATTTTGAAGAATGAATAATATTCGCAGAATTCTGTAGACCCGCGAAAAATCTATACTGTAATCTAGTGGAATGAATTAACGCCTGAGCATTTAGAGATTCGAAGAAATGGTTCAAAATTTAAGGTAATAAACAATATTTGAAAAAGGAGTCTTCGCCCCCTAGCGACTGCAGTGATCCAAATAGATTTTATCAATATGAGGGGAGGAACAGGGAGGGCAACAATGATTGAACAAAGCCTCCTTATAAGAGAAATGATATTTACGCGGATGATTTAGCCAAGCGGAGAACTAGCTTTGTCATGAATGGCACGGATTTGGATAAAATGAAACTTGAAAAAAATGAAGGTTTTTGCCAATCACGTCATCGGTAACTATGAACCAGGATTGTCTATTTTTTCACAAAGAACATAATTACAACGAATTAAACCTTTTTTAAACCCGCTGTCAACGAATACTATTAAAAAATAGGATGTAATAGTTATATATCTGATTAATGATGGAAATCCTCAATGAGTCTTGCAGACGAGTAAATGCACAGTGATACCTGGAACTTTCCTCTCGAGAAAAGCGTCAAAATTCCGTACCACATGTATGGCGGCTTAAACCAAAATTAAGGTATCCTGCGGACCAATAGAAGAACCAGAAAATAGTACACACGCCGGATAGCCATTTTATTTATGTATTGTAAAACGTTTCCTGAGAAATAAACGCCTAGAAAAAAGTGAGGACGTATAATCACTAAAAATAAATAAGTTATACTCTCCGGTGAACATATATATATACGTATATATCTTATTCATATTTTATTTTTTATTAATTATAATTCAGGCCGAGAAATGATGATGTTGGGTGTGGAAACGTCATTATCACGGGTGGCGCGACATTCATTAGATACGCATGTGATCATTGTGACCTTATCAGTACCCTCAGAATACCAGACATATTTTCTACCATTCCAAAGGAGCGTAAATTATGTTAGCGACTTGAAATGAATTTTATCTACAAGGAGAATTCGAGCATTTACTATATGAGACTACTGGGCTTTTGGTTGGAGTAACTCATCTCAAATGTCGCTCCTAGTGTTGGTCTGCTTGTTCCAACTCAGGAAAAAACTCCTAGACTTTGCAATTTGTTAATCTCTATTGTACAGGTTCCTCGCCTGAATGTAAACGAAACACACGCTATAACTTGTCAAAAGTCGAGGCACACTTCATCTCGACTTCAAGGAAGATATGCGCTTAAAAAAATGATATCGCTGCTATTTCAAATGCTTGTTATCGCGGCAGAAGCACAAGTACCACTCCTTTCATATCGAAAGCAAAGCCATTTCGAAACCAAACAGCTCCCGAAACATGTGGCTCCAAGAATGAAAAGAAGCTCTTAAAACGGGTAGTTCAAATCATCCGGCTCGCTCACTGTACGTATGTTAGTGATTTCGTTGAATACTGAGTTTTTAAAAAATCGTTTAAATTATTAAATCCTCCTTGATGAGTGAATGCACGTTGTTTTATAAATATGACAAATTATTTTAATAGCCAAGATAAACTGGACCGCTCAAGGTCAAGTTTCTTATCAGCTGACTTGTGGGAACGGAGAGGAATGAAAAAAAGACAGCTAAAATACTTTCATTCTTTAGGCTTCCCGTGACTTCTTTTAATTTATTTTCAGTGCAATGGTATAAACCACTTTGAACTGTCCGCAATTTCAGAAACAACTGAACTACTCACCCCGGTAATCGACTATAATTTATAAAGCAACATTTCGAGCGAAAATTCTAAAGTAGTGATCCCGAAGAACATGAACTGAAGCATTCCGACTCCAAGGGACTTGTTGAATAGAGTTACCAATGAGAAACATCCTCAAGTAGGCAACCTCAAGAGCTGTAATTCACTTTTGAGAACGTCTGTTCCACCGTAAATCCTTCCACTCTATCTCACGCGGGGGCAAAAAAGCCATAATTTTCCCATTAGAATCCAAACCTATACTTCACGAGACGATGCCCTGGAAGCGCACGAGGCAATCATAGAGCCTTTATAGATTAGCCTTAAAATACACCGCAAAACCATTCCCCATTTTTTTGGTTTTGCGGTATCTTTGAAACATTGATGATTGTTAAACTACCAGTTAACGGTAGGTTTTCGTTGAACTCCACAAGGAACCCCCGTGCCCTGTCCTTTGAAAAACCCCTCCATCTGTAATTAAGTTTCTATAATCCATCATTTAATCCAAAATCCCAAACCTCTGCCACCACGTGACACCTGAATCGGCGACTTGACCTCATACGTATTTAATCACCTATGCTGAATAAAAGTTAAAACGCACAGACGATGACGGGAAGCCCTCACTCCTATTGCAGCTGCCATAGACAATAAAATGCAGATAGCTGTATTTTGCCCATTCAAATCCTCCACCTTCTGCCCTTCCTTGTCTATTCTAAGTCATAAACTCTCGCGTACGTAGAAGGCTCAAATCTCACCAACCCATCGAAAAAAGACACGAGTTAGATATTCTCGAAATTAATCATAGAGACAGAAACGTTTATGCAATGATCCGCTTAATCTCTATGGGAAGACAGAGTGATCACAATAGTCTTGAGTGCTCTAGTTTTTAACGACGGAAAACGTGAACGTACTTATCAGATACGGATCATTGGGATAACTGTGTCAAAATCAATTATGGAAAACCAATAGCATTACGACAGACTGATTTCTGAACTGATGAAGAGGGTCACGGGCCAAGAAGCTAAGCTACCCGTGGCAAACATAAAAGTTAGCGAACCACTAGTGGTTCAGGTACCACTGACGTGGTTCCCACCAAGTGGAAATTAGTGATGGGAGAGCAGGGGGAAAGCAGTTTTCCCTTCGCGACTCAAGTAGGACGCGACAAATGACTAACTGGGTCGGAAGTAATAATTTTTTTGTAATCAGTCAGCAGTCGCTCGACGCCACAGTCAATGAACTCATCATTTTTCAAATTCCTCAGCCTTGGCGAGAACTTCCATCAAATCGCGGAGAACACCCCCTGAGAAGGGGCGGGCATATCCCCTCCTCCCCCGCCTCTTCCCCGTTCCACACCTCCACCTCCGCCTGCTGCGCGGCTGACGCAGGCTGCGGAGAATTACGTCAAGAGAGGGGAATCTTCAAAAATTAACCAAAGGAGGCCGAAAATAAACCTAAAAGCTCCGATTCCCACGACACCGCGAAAGTAATCACGCAAGGGCCGATGAGTCCCGTGCGAGTGAATTTCATCGACCGAAATTGAACGGTTTTGAGTTCCACCCTCGTAATTTCGAACTCCACTATTACATTTATACACAGATGAAGACCTGGACACTCGGGGTACGTGAGAAGGGAAGAGTAGAAGCGTTTGAACCATGGTGCAACCGAAGGATGTTGAAGAATAACCCTTGTGGATCTATGTGACCAATGAGGAGGTATTGCCCAGATGGATATTTCCCAAAAAATTTCCTCATAAGAGGTCTAAGGTTTCTCCAGAAAATTTAAACCTTATTTTCCCTAGAAAGTACACCTCAAGAGGAAAAATTTCCCCAGAATGATTATTCCCAGAGAACTTTTTCCCTATGAAAATCTTTCAATACATTAACAACAGAGGAAACCATTGTCCTATGAAAACGTAGGATATAAATGAAAAATATATAAACAAAATTATTTACACTCGTTTAAAAGATGTACTCATATACCAATAAACTATTAAATGGTAATCAAAATTGAGTGTTTATTTATTTTTTTCAGAACATTTACACTTTTCATTTATATATAAATTTTTCCACCCGATGCTGAAAGAATTCCTTAAATTATTCGAAATAACACCATCCAATGAACTGTCAACTAAACACGTGTGCCACCAAACAGCCTTGTCTACACTGTCCATCAAGATTCCTGTAAACATAACCACTTGATAGCTCAGATAAGGTAATTGTTACGAACAAATGCACTGATTTCAACTTTTAAGAGATAATTAATGATGCGCTTAGTAATCAGCAGAGGCAGTAATAATATGGCTTACCAAAATCTTAGAAAAACATGCTTTTTTCGTAAATTCTTGCTCCTGATTCACTTTGATGGAGCAGCATATGAATCTGCGTTTCACGTTTACGATTTTTTTTTAAAAGAAAATTTTCCCTTGACATTTTTTCCCCGTGCCTATGAAGATTTTCCCTAGCGTGGCGTTTGGTTCTAGGTAAATAGCGGGCCTAAGTTCTTGATTTATAAAGGAAAAACTTTCTAGGAAAAGTCCTTATAAATTAAGAGCATTTCTTCAGGAAAGAAAATATTTCATAGGGAATTTCAATTTTTTCCTTGCTTTTCTCCACGTTCTAGGATATTTTTTTAGGGAAATCTCCATCACGGCGCGGAGAGCTGGAGAGAAAAAGTGCCTGTTCGATACGTTGAAGAAATAAAAAGCCAAATCTTATCAGATACACTTCGAGGCACGAAGGTCTTGTAAGGAACATCTCGGAGAGCACGGTTGAAGAAAAAAACAGTAGGGGAAGGCCTAGGCTGTCCTATACGTGGGGTAGTTCACGGAGGAACTAAGCCGTCGTTCTTGTACAGAGATGAAGTGGATGGCCCATAATAGAAAAAGATGGAAGGATGCTGCAACTAAATCCAAGAATTTTGAGAGAGAGAGAGAGAGAATGAAGATGAACTTCTAGGAGTCCCGGGAAAATAGGTTTGTGCTCCACAAACACATAATGGGGAAGAGAGAAACTTATGTGGCTCCTCAAAAGTCATTCTGTTCCCATTCTATTCTAGCAGAGGATTGCCCTTAACGAGGAAGAAAAGTTGATGGAGAACGTTAGGAGAATTAGTCTGCACTTGGCAATCTCCACTCTTACTCATATAAGTGAAAATCGTTAAGTGTGTGTGTGTTCGATTCTCCTGTTTCTCTAATTATCAAGGGTTTCCACCAAGGACTGTCTCGGAGAAGAGTGGATACAGATGAAAGATAGAGTATGAGAAACGGCCGATGGAAAAAAAAATTCCAATAGGGAACTACGAACGTATGCAGCGCTTAGAAAGAGACCCCTCGGAGAGTTTCCACAAACCAAACTTCGATCTGATAACTGACAAATGGTGAAACCTTGCTCATGAAGGAAAGGCAAGGATGAATTGCTGAGAAACAAGAACTTGCACTGTGTGGTCGCCACGTTGCATTGGTAAGGCGCTACAAAAAAACAATACCATAGACGATAATGTCGACGCTGTGTCAAACCTATCGTCTTTTTCGCAGTGTCTTTCCCCAAGAGTCACAAAGGATCGCTCATGATTCAAACAGTTAGGACCAATTATTCTCATCTTTATTGCGGCATGATACTCGTTCTCCTGAACGGCACTCAAGAGGAGTATTTCTGTTACTTCCTAAAAGTTAAGAGAAGGGATGAGTTGACCAGCGCTTCGCACCTCCGGCTCTGCGGGGATTAAAAAAAATTATTTCAGTAGGGCGATTTAAATCGAACCTAGTTTCACGTGGTCTCGCGTTCGAACGACCCTGTTGCACCCTCGAGGAGTCTCGGAGAGGGAGGGATCTTTCTGACCGAAATACACCTCCAGTGGTCGTCCGATCGTAAAATGTAGGGGAGCCGGCACGCAGGAGCGAAGTAGCATTAAGAGGTCTTCCCGCGCGTCATCGGGCTATGACGTCCCCAGAAGCTTTCGCGTGCAGAAGGGGAAGATGGAGGCGATTAAAGCGATTTCTCTCGATACTATTTCAGTCCCAGGGTGGGCGCGGATAGGAAGCGATCGCACACTTGAGGAGGGAGGAATGCGGGAGGGGTATCGATGTTACCGGAGGGAAAAATTCAAAACCCGCCCCGCACAAGATGCTTGATTTGCGACGGTAGGAGAGTAGTGGGGGCTGGGGGATGAAGTGACGTTCGTCCACACAGTTTTTTTCACAGCGCTACACTCAAATAATTTCCGCACAAAATTCGAGAAGGACACGTGCGATCGAGTGGGAGAACTTGGTCGCATAGGCGTCGATGTCACCGGCGATGGGAGAAGGGAGGGGGTGGGTAGAGTTAATAAATAGCACGGGCAAAAATTGAAGAACTTATATCGGACGAACCAACCTATAACAGAAAACGTGTCATCTGGAAGCGGTTCGAAATATTTCGACTTGAGGAGTTTCAATTTTCCATCACTTTGACACGTGAACTACTGTGGAGGGATGGAAAAAAGATTATTAGATGCAATTCATTTATTTATTGAAATTAATATTAATATGTGAAATTTTACACAAAAAAAACCTTATATCTACCCGGGATTCAATATTACTACATCACCTCCATCATCAGTGCATACACTGATGATGGAGGTGATGTAGTAGAGAAATCAAACGGGTAGAATTACAAGTTTTATTCTGTGGAAGATTTCATCTGTTTATAATCATTATGATAAATTTCCACCATTTCACATGAAACTTAACTGTTTGTATTTTTATACTATCCAACTGCCCAAACAAAGCACTAAGCCAATTTCGGTGGCGCAATATACCAACCTATAACAACGAAGACGATACACAAACACCCATGCCCTAGGTGGAGGATGAAAAACCAACTAGCCGGGGTTCGAACCCGCGACTTCCGGATTGGTAGGCGAGGATATTACCCCGCCGCCACCGTAGCCGGGAACGAAAGAGTTTCGTCGGGAATGAAATATAATAAACAGATCAAATGACTTACGTATTATTTCGAAGAGCGGGTGTCAATTCCTACTTCCCAGTAATCTTCTCCTTTGTACAACCATTTTCTTCCTAAAGCGCGCTTACGTCCACGAGTCCATTTCCTTCCAATATATTATCCAAATAAATATTTTGCTATAATTTATGCTGTCCGGTTTTTAGGTTTAAGGCACAAGGATAATCGTTTTCAAATGATTTCGGGATAATCAGGGGATCATATCATGGCGATTTCTACACGATGAAGTACCCAGATCGTATGAAGAGTTTCAAATCCTCACACAGGAGGAGATTCGAAACGGATGGTTTAAGCGTGCGGATGACGAGGAACGTGCTACTCATACGCAACAAAAAATCGACCCCAGGGAGGATGCTACGGCTACGAAGTGAGTGAGAGAGAGAGAGAAAGAGAGAGAGAGCGACACGGGAAGCATCGACGGAAACTCTCGTGGGGAGAGGATCGTGAGAGACAATGAATCATAGAACGAGAAAACTACGGGTCATAAACTGATAACAATTAATGGCGATCATTTGCTGCCATCGAGGTTTCATTGAATAATGTAAAACTGGACAGTGGGGCAGAGCCGAAGTCTCATTAATCGATGGATTCGATAAATCAAAGGATCGATAACCGATACATTCCGGAGGGCACACATTTATGTGGGGACGATGTAACCGCGGGTTCCTGAAACCACTAATGGCACACGCCTGCTCCAGGAAGACGCCCGATTACAGGTAAGGGAGGCGAGAAGGGGAATGGGGAGGATGCCAAGGGGCGTGAAACAAAGAGGGGTGGTTACAGCACGTGAACGCAAATCCACGCGCATGCACAGTTGGATGCACTCCAGGCGATGGAGCGCAAGGTAAACCACTCACTCGCGACCATTCATGAATGGGATGGATTACTCCCGCCGGGGGGGGAATTAAAATACCCGCCCGCCTCCCACAGGAAACCTCGAGGGAGAACTGCCCCCCTACCCGCCCACGCCCTACCCTCCCGACTCTACACCTGTCTTGAAGCCCCAAGTACACCTCCGCCGCGCAACAGTGGAGGGGGGGGGAGGGGAATTGGGAGATCTTGGCTCGGAAGCGACCGACGTCGGCAAAGGTGAGACGAGAGGAAGAGTACACGGTTTATAAAAGGTCCTTCCAGAAACGCAAAATGACACACGCTTATGCCGTCTCCACAAAGTCGACGACGTCCAAAAGAATGACATAATTTTATTTGTCATTCGATGGCTTCACCATATTAAACAATGCCAGTAGATTTACCTTATTACCACACTAATACGTATGAAACTTTGTACATCTAACAATACAATATATCATCGTCATAACATCATCCCCATAAGGTATCATTAACATATCATACACTTACATTTAATACGCAATACACCACATACAAAGCGATGCCTAGGCAATTAGACCCCGCACGACAAATCCATCGAGACGAAACGTTTCTCCCTCCTCATCATGCCCATTCGTACTATCCTCTCGATAATTGCCGAGTCGAGCTGAGATGTCAAGACTTCCGCGCAAATAATTAACGAAGATGACACGCGGGCAACAAACGAGCTCCAGAAGACAACTGCGTAAAAGGTTGATTGATTGAGGGGTAATACACCGGTAAAGGTAGGTTTCCATGAGCCTCAGGCTGTATTTTTGTCACGCTATAAGCGTTCAGCTGTATTTTTGTTAAGCCCTCTTCAAATTTGTATACTTCTTGTACACTTGTATACTTCCCACCATCCACCATTCTATCCAAAATCCTTATCCTCTTCCTACCCCTACCTCGCTTACCCAACATTCTATTCGCCATCACAACCATTCCTGCCTTCTTCGGATATCACGCAGCAATCGCCTCTCCACCCCTTACACCATTCTCAGGTCTTCTTCATTCCTTTTTCACTCTGTCCACGTCACCTTCTCAATCCGTCGCCAAACCCGCGTCTCAAAGGTCTCCAGCCTATGCTCGTCATTCTTCCTCAAGGACCAGGTTTCGGGTCCATGAGGAAGAATGAGGACCAGGTCCATATAATTCTACGCTCCAGATTAGGGTTTTTACTAATATTTTAATCAGTAAAAATATTTCAAAGGGTGAAAATAATGAATGAATGGATGATTAACCGAGCAAATTTCTTTAGCGAGAAGAAATTTTAAAATTCCTAAAATCACGAAGCTTCGGGAGGACCAATATATTTGGCCATTAGAAGACAAGGCCACTGAAAAAGTCGAATTAATTTATTTTTCAATAATAATATCCATAAAACTAATTTATCCGATTTCCATTTCGATGCAAATTGATTTGTAGCTTTATTTTTAACGCCAATTGGTTTTCATGAAGTTTATTCTAAATAGGCGGATTCTGAATACAGAGGGAATATATTTTTGAAATAGAGGTCAGGAATGAATTTATTATAAGGGGCTTTAACATAAAAAAATTATTACATGTAATCCAAACCAACTTTTTTTTAAGAGACACACCTATGAAGCAATATTAGAGTATCACAGTCAATTTAAACTTCATTTATGTGTAATAACTCGTAACATCTTAATCTATACATTTACAGATAGAGAACCAAAATCATTTCACTAATTTTGCGGGATTCATCTTTCATTGTTACTGGTAAACACCATGTCTTCATCATTTTCCTTTATAAGTCACCCCGGTAGTATTGGCAATGGTTTGTGCGCTAGCTGTGCTGAATTTCCGAGAACGCACGCACTTATGTACTTTGTTCAGGAAAATCAATTGGCAAAGAGAGAAATTCCAAAGTGATGCCAAAAGAGACGCTGCGAAGATGCCTGTACGTGAGCACTCACTCACTACCACAGGAACACACAGAGGAGACTTCTGAAATGAGGAGTGTAATCCTTAAGTCATCTCATCACTAATCTGATGACTCCCGTTAATTTATTTCCAAACCTTGAGTATGCCTTATGCATTGGCTATGTCCGTTGCTCGTCAATGAGCTGCACGAACGAGCTAGAGTTATTCTGTAGAAGGGAATGAAAGGTTATGGAATAAGATGAATTTATTGACCTAGGTCAAACAGTTCATAAGCGGATTCATAAGAATATTTCACTTTTACCAGATAAATATAATTATTATGATAGACACGTAACTGGCATTAGCAAAATTAATCATAATTAGTTGGAATTTTTATTAAGTCCAATATAAATATTTTGTCCACAAAATCTGAATATAAATTTTCCCTGAAGTAAAAATCATTTTTGCCAAAAAAGATATAAATCCGCATTCCTTAATTAGCTAGGCGCGGCCGCCTAATTTTTAAGATCCGTCACAAGGATATAAAAAAATATTGACCCTTCCTCAATATGATCATTGATTTAATTTTTGACCGTGTCATATATCCTTCAGTTTAAAACTTTTTAAAGAAATGATGCCAGGAAGTAACACCAAATATTCGCTCTGACAACAAAAAGATTTTTCCGCAAGGAAAGAAAACTGACGCGCAACCCTGGTCAATTTCAGGAAAGAATGTTGCCCGGTGTATATTTTGATACACGAGTCTGTTCAAGGGCGATGCCACAAACGAAGAGCGAACCCGCCGACGGAACCACGAGTAGAAGTAGCCGGGATGACTTTTCCTCGTATTTTCTCGGTTAACTTGTAAAGGATACATGAGGGTCAATGTGCTTTAAGCTGGCGTAATGCGAAAGTATGTCCTTGCGACCGAAAGCCACTCGACTCTCTCGATAGCGCGTTCCTTTGCCCCTTATCCGGAGGCCCCGTGTTCGAAGACAGCCTCGGACATGTTACATCACGCAAAGTATTTTCCTTCGCGTGAGTGCACGGCGAGGCGAGATGAGCCACGACGGGGATCCACGAAGTCGGAGACCGAAAGAAAAATGAAAGTAAAAGGAGAAACGACACATTTCTGGATACGACTGCAAAAACTTAAAAATGGAAATGCCTTACCTGACTACGATTGGAAGAGTGCCAAACCAGGAAATAACACGTCAAGAGTCCCTCGACTCGTCGCTCTGATAAAGATGTTGGCAAACAAGAAGCAAAAGAAAAAGGAAAGTTATTTTGTCCACCATACACCCCCCCCCCCCCTTTTCCTCCCAGAGAGACTCCAAAACCCGATTGGTTATCTCCGTTTCCGAAATAATTTCCGGCCACCACATTTCTCGACCTTGAATATATTCCCTCTGTATAAATCGGCCCTCCCGCAAAAATTCACCTCGCGCGATCTATTTCAGAATCCAGATTTACCTTACTCGGTGCGGTGAGGATTCTGAAAATAGAATCCGAGGAATCTTTTCGTTTAATCGGAAGGCAGCGTCACAGATCTCGCAGGCCGATATCTTCGCCTGACGTATTTCGTGACGAACGGAAATGCAGCCGAGGGCTAATCGCCAGTAATATCAAACTAGTGATCGCCACTTGATTTTATTCGGAAATGGGATACAAGAAATTTTAATTCATGAGGACAACGGCATCTAAGCGACGAAAAATACGGAAACAATCATGGATCGTCCCCAATATCTTAATTGGGTTAAAGACGTAAAACGAACGCGCATCTAAGATGCAATTAACATTTTAAAGTCGATATCACTAAGAGAACTTTGATCCAATATTTTGTAAAACAAATTACCGCGATAGGAAGGAGTGAATTTAAAACCCCAATGCAATGCAAACAGCATGCCGTCATAATAATGAGGGAGTCATGCCGGTCTATGTGGTGGCGGCCTAACTTACTGATGTGCCAACCCAGTGGTCGCGGGTTTGAATTCCGGCTTGGTGGTTTTTCATTCTACACCTAGAACAGCGGTTCTAACCTCGGGGTCGCGACCCCTTCAGGGATCGAACGACCCTTTCATAGGAGTCGCCTGAGACATATTTTCGATGGTCTTAGGAACCGAGACCTTGGTTGGAACGTGAGGAACTGGTCGCGGAATGAGGAAGGTTGAGAACCACTGACCTAGAGCATATATGTGCGTGTGTTTCGACCTTGTTATTTATAGTGTTACACGTATTGTATCACCGTAATTGGATTAGTGCTCTGTGGGCGATTTAACTGTTTTTGTCCTAAACCTTTCCCAGTTGAATCTGGGGTCGCTTTAAGTGGTGTTGGCATATTTTCACGGCCGCAAGCCCTTGCTGACGCCAACCACTCAAGAAAATTAGTTTGAGACAAATAAAATACAAACATCCATTCCCTGGGCGGGATTCGAATCCGCGACCTTTGGGATCATCAGCGAGAGCGCTACCCACAACCCGGCCGGCTACGTGGGCAGCTGAATAATGGTTTAAAAGATAAATGATAATAAACAATGGAGGACGGGGGACCATCAAATGGTCCCACGGACCAAGCGTGCGCCTCTAAACGTTACCCGAAGCTGCAATGTGCAGCGCAAACTCAGTTCAAAACCTTCTATCGGGTTGGACGAAAGAACGCGGACAAGTTTCAGCGGACGCACTTCCGCTGTGACACACGCACGCACCATCCCTCATGGAGGCACTCCCACCTCAGGGCTATGACGACATCCAGGCCAATAAAAAAATCAACTGGACTTCAGCTATGTGCTCGGTTTACTCTATGAATGATTGCGTCGTTTGCATCTCCGTGACCCACATACTACACCCGTGACTATCTCTCTCGACAGCCCCCCCCCCCCCCCCCCCCCCCCCCCCGCCCCCCCACCCCCCCCACACACCCCCCCCGCCCCCCCCCCCCCGCGCCCCCCGGCCGACACCAC
>WURS02442620.1:0-14816 GCA_011762765.2 Rhinocypha anisoptera
TTTCGAATCACCGACGCTCAAAACTCACCGATTTATTATTCACCCCCCCGCCCCCACCCTGCTGAATGCTCTCTCTCGCCTCATCCGCACTGCCCACCTCCACCGCATTCCACGTCCCCACTACTTTCAAACCCTACGGCGTGTGTGCCGGTTCACGGTTATCTTCTACGATGACACTTCTTCTGCGCGTCCACCCCTTCTTCTTTAAGACGACCTCGCCCACTTTGCGCAGTCTCTTAACTCCACATAAGAGACGACCGACCGAACCGAGGAAAAGTTTGGGTCCACTCACGGGGTCGTCCATGGGAATGGTGTGCACTTGGGGAATTCAGACTGGGAATTTTATGAATTATCCGTTATCTTATCCACACACCCTACCAGGGAAGATGAATTCTGAGCTGTTCCATGATATCAACCGAAATTCACATTTGGTGGTCCTTTACCTCTACACAAAATTATGTCATCGTTAAGGCAAAATGACTTTATTGATTTATTCTTCGATCGAATTCAAGTTTGCAAGCAACTTTCTGTCGCAATCAGAAAAAAATATTACTATTATTAATTCTCAAGTTACAAGTTGGCATTTTTCCAAGTGGTAACATACACAGAGATATAAAAAAAATATTAAATCACTTATATTACACATGATTGTTAACCTAGAATACTTTTAATCTATTTTTAGACATATTTACATTAATTGGTTAGTGCACAAATAGTTCTGCAGTTTGACCGTTCAAATAAGCGATTATTCTATTTAGTTAGGAGAACTTATTTATATTCATCCTCTGAGACCGGCATTTTATTTTGTGTTAGTGATAATTTTTCCCATAAAATATGGCTTTCTCCCCCACCATGCTTTTTCTCCCTTCAGTGCATTGGAACATTCCGCACAGCCTATTCATTTTTTTGTAAAGGTTCCCAGACAAGTCATTTTAACATTTCAATCACGCTGTTCATACTCCAACTTTGTCCCCTGGGATAATGTTAAATGGAGTTATTTGTATTTTCTATATGCGAACCGAATTATTTTTCAACAAATAGTATTTAAACTTTTTAATTTGAGAAGACCAATTACTTTGTATTTAATTTATGGGCAATTAGTTATATTTTAGAATAGTTAATAAATTAGGGAAAAGGCGAAATTCTTTTATCCCGTTGGAATATTCTGAGGGTACCGCGTCCACCGGCCAAATCAAATATCGCGGGTTCGAGTCCCGCCTAGGACGTGGGTTTTGCGTTTGTTCAATAGGGTTTTTTCAATGATTGGAAAATGTTTTAAATGATCACAGCCGCAGACAAAGGAGAGAAAAACAAAAATACTACTAATACTACTACGAAATTCTTGCATTTATCAGAACTTATCCATGATGAAAGACGGAACTTTTTTAATTTTTGCTCAACAGCAAATAAAATTGTTCTTCGACTTCGTATTGAAAATTAGAGTGATTTTCTAGTTCGCGAGGCAACTTACTCGCTTTGTATTTCCTCAGTAAAATCATGATTATATTTCTTTTAATCGTTACGACGCAATCTCTGGGTCATAAGAGGCAATAAGTCGGAATAAATACGCTTCTTTGCTCGCATTATTTGGTACCAAACTCTCTCCTGAATCAATTTTTAACGTTTCATTTTCAATTAATTTCAATCACCGAGCACTCACTGCATGAAAGTTAAACAATTTTGATTGTTCGCACCGAACTCATTACCTTGCTTTTCTTTGGCTCCAGTTCAATTTTACGATTCCCGCGCACGACTGTGGCCTACTTTCATTCAAAGCCCTTCAGGATTCAGATGCCATGAATTTTCTTTTGTTCGTGTTCATATTGTGTTTCTCGATTATGTTCTCGCGTTTTGAATATAACCAAACAAAAAGTCCCCAAATGTTCGAAAAGGGTGGCGATAATTGAATTTCCAAAATTTTATAATATATTGAAATATTGTGCTTAGGGTAAAGAATGAGTGGTTGAAATTTAAGTTATTAATCTTTTTGCTTAGTCATTTCGGCATATTACATGATTTATATATTCCTGATCAAATTTTATGATTTTGAAGTGCCACAGCATCAAATAATTAGTTTAAATTGAAAGACTACATTAAAATTAATGGAACGTTATCATCCTAATTTAAGTAAATAAGTGTTAATGAGTGACGGGAAATGAGTAATGAAATTGATACGGGTTAACTGTTTTTTAAGTCATAATAGAAAATAAATATTCACAAAAAAATAAAAATTATGGATTAAGTATACGAATGATAGAAGAGGAAGTGATATAAAATACACTCACTAAGTGATCGGAATATATAAAATCGTATTTACTCGCTCAATTTCCCACGTAGCATAATCCGCCCCTCCACATTTCAAAGGAAACCTTTTAAATTAAATTGCAATATGGGCTCAGAAAGTCCGCTGTTGATCAAAATTTCTTTACCTCTTAATTAATCGAAGTTCACAGGATTCTCTGACTCCGTAAACGTGTAGTCAATCTCCATTTTTTTAAATCATTTGATATGCCCAGGATTTGGTCCCTGGGTTACCATATTGACTTGCTACCCGAGTTTTCGATCAAGATTTCTTCATCCACGGCAAAATTTCGCAGGGAGATATGCGAATCAGATGCTCCCACTTATGGTCTAGTCAAATTAAAATTGACAATTTTAAATGTTATAAGCAATTATTAGTTTTTATTCAAATTTCCGTTCTGTGCTTGAAGAATTTCCTACAGTCTGAGTTATCGGATTGAGATACAGAGGCCATAATGCAAAAGATTTTACTGATATAAGTATTTAATTTTTAAATTTGAAAGAATCACAGTTAAATAACAATATTAAACAATATATGCCTCTTATTTATGAGCAAATAGGTGTCAGCCTGATGATTTTTTAAGTTTAGAGAAAGAAAAACAGTTCAATTTGCACTTAAACATTTATTGTCGTGGACGACCATGGTTTCGTTGCGTCCCAACATCATCAGGTGGAAATGCAAAAATTGTCCGGTATTTATAAAAGTTCAAGAGGTTGGGGAAAAAAGGATAATTTTTTTAAACATTAATTGTTCCCCCTTTTCGATTTTTTTGCCGGTTATTCGGAAATACGGGAGAAATTAGGTGAGTAAACATTAAACCAGAAACTAAACTATATATATATATATACCCAAATAGAAAAGGATGCATAAAAATCTCAGTGACCCTCGTTTTGATTGAATATAGTCCCTATGTCATATTAGTAGCTGGGTGAAATATCGACTTTAAACACAACTTTAAACCTCTGGAGTAAGTCATAATGGCATATATAGATATCCATAGAGAAATGGCTGCAGATCTGCAGAATTTATCAATGATAATATCACAAAAAGTTGCCAAATAATCCCATATCCAAAAAATATAAAGCGTAAAAGTGAACGAAATTTATGGAAATGACGGAATGGAAGTAAAAATCAATACTGCATTCTTATGCTATCGTTCTCGGTATCACTCATATAATAGTTATCCCACGTTTTACATTTGAGGCTCCTCGAGGTGTTTCTTTTTCCTTGTGGCACTTGTATGAATATGTAAAAGGGCGCGGTCAATTCTCTTGGAGATTGCGATGGGAATCGCTTGGTCGCTATGGACCATGGCGACATAGACAGGGGTTCGTTTGTACGGATCGTTTGTACCTTTACTCATGCTCACCCTCATTCTCTGCGCCGTATGCACAGACTACTCTCGATTCTGTTCACTTCTTTATAGACGCGAGACGTGGGGTATGGCAGGAAGGAGATAAAAGAAGTTTGGAAGAAATGGGAATGTTTTGCCACAGGGAAGCGACTTCGATAGAATAGTCCTATTGAGTGATTTACGAATACGCGTTCTCCGAGCAGAGATTGCAAACTGAGAAGCAAAAGATAAACTCATCCAGTGTGATTTGAGGCAAAAGGGATTAATAAAGACAACTGAAGAATGCCCAATGGAAGGAAATAATTATGTAAAAAAGATACTGCGTGCATGAAAAAAGTAGGAAATGTAAGTTATGAAATCGGGGAAATGTAAATTCAAGAAGAGATAAAAACGATATCAGAATTTACTGCATTCAACCACACTAAGATTTGGACAGAATATTTTATACTAAATTAACTTTCTCGGCAGTGGATGAAAAATATGAAGCAGCATAAAAATCAGACAATGCTGCTTGCAGCGAAATAGATTATTTGTCAAAGTAAGATATTTTTTTAGGAAAATGATAATTTAAAATAGTCCACAATATTCCACAGAATTTTATTATTCAGGTACTATTAGTTTTGACTCATAGTCATTATCGTCAGTTACCAGATAATGAGTTGAAACACGAAGAACCTGGAGAATAAAAGTCTGTGGAATATTAGGGAGTGTTTTAAGTTTTCAGTTTCCTGTAAATATGAAGTTCCACATGGTGCAGCTTAAAACCATCGAGTACTTAATATATTTTTGGATCTGTCACTAATCAATAATCCAGAAAACAAATGTAAATATAAAGTATACAAAAAACAAGTACAAAGATAAGAAAAAGAAAGAAATTGCTCTTTTACACCCAATTTCGGATGGTGAAAATTTCTATCAATATATATATATATGTAATGCAAAACTTTAGACCGTTACCATAACTTGTAGTTGTTTATTCATATACCGTTTCGTGTAGACGATAGGTAAGACATAATCGCTAAGAAAATACTACTAAAATTTATTAGTAATAATAATTTTAATATTTATTAATGGGAAAAATATATTTGACAACATATAAAAACTGTTGAACAAAACAGTTTCAGAGTTACAATCGCTCAAGGTTCACTGAAAGTGCTAAGTAAAAAATAAAGGAACTCGAAAAGAAAAATTTTCCATTATTTCTCTATATAATCAGCCTACTTGTTCATTCTACACTCATATTTTAGCAAATATATATTTCTTCTAAAATTGATAGAACTAAGATAATTTCGTATTTTTTACATTGAAATGTGTCTTTATCGACAGAACTGGGAACATAGCCGTGTGTAGAACACAAGTTATTAAATTAGAAATTATGATTAAAACACATATTACATTGGTAATTTTTCGACTTAAAATTATGTTTTTCCTATTGGTGTGCATACGATTTGAGAAATAACCTTCAAATTATCTAAAACTTCAAAATTAAAAACGATTTTATACTCGTATATACCATATAGAAGAAAAATTGTGGAGATAATTAATTTTTTAAATACAAATATCGTTTCCAAATTAAAAATATTATTACCTTGAATTCAGTTAAAATTATAATTCCAGAATCTCCTTGTATTTACAACACCAAAGAAATTCTCAAAATTTTAGCGATATTCTGCCTGATGTATCACGACAATAAGATTACAGTATCTCATTCAATATTCATTTCCGTCATATTCCGCTTAATTTCATTTCTAGAAACGGAATGACAAAATGGGATCGCATATCTACCGAGACCTGTATCTATAAAGAAAGAAAGGAATTTGGGAAATTGAAAGGAATTGATGCGTCTAGAATAATGCTGACAGTAACAACTATATTCCATAGATAGAAACGAAATACATAGAGTAGAGGTATCATAAGTTTAAATTATTTTTTCATATTGTCTCTTTTCTTCCATCAAAATCTCATTTATTCACCATTTAACATTTCTACGAATTTTATGCTTTACTAGTAAAAAATTTAACTTTAAAAAATTCACTAAAACTTTACAAAAAGTACCTACGTCAGTCTTCAACGCTAATGCCGTTTTGATAGGTAATCTTAGAGTACGGTACAAGGTGAGCTCTTATTTACGAATTTACGAATTTATAATATCTTACTCGTATCCCAAAATATTCGTTGAATGCTACCACCCGTTCCATCCTCCCATTCACTACTGTGAAAATACTTGTAAATCAAATTTCCTTTTCGTTATAAAAAAATAAACTTAATTATAGTTTAAATTAATAGTTTAAATAATTAATTATTGAGCATATACAATGTTTATAATTTGTCTACTTAAACACACAAGGAATTGTTTAAATGTTTAATTTTAATGTTTGCCAATGATAGATATTTTCTAACTACTTATCTTTTCAAGTAAATGTGTCATGATTTCTCAACACCTATAACTAATAAAACATTAAAGCGTCTTTTCCATCTTCTTATATATGTTCAGAATTTCTATTCTGGTCATTTTTATTTTGTCTAGTCCGTCCCTATTTGCATTTTTATCGACATTTTGATATTCTTCATGGTGATTACTTATATCCATTGGCGATAATCATTGATTATATTATTAAAATTCGTTATTTTTTCTAAGGTAGCTTCTTATTCCTAGTTTATCCAATATTCTGCATTATCAAAACCGTACAATAAATTTACATATTGCAAAAAATTCATTACATAGCTAAATAAGTTTTTCTTGTTAATCATCGGGTATCGGTTCATTCACCTGATTTTCAGAAGCATAAGTTTATATATTTTGTAAATTGCATTCCAAACTTCGATTATTTGTTTACAAAAGATATACGCCCATTTTTCGAAGAAGATATAGGTCCATTTTCTTCGAGAAGTAAGAATGTTAGGCTAAATATCATGATAGACGGGAATAAATTAGAACAGGCAGAAATGTTTACTTATTTGGGAAGCATCATAGAAGTAAATGAACTTTGTGCCATGGATACTAGACGAAGAATTGCATTAGTAAAAGAGAAAAAAAAAGGAAAGAGTTAATGAGAAGGATCCTAAATAAAGATTTTAAGAAAAGATTAGTGAAAACCCTAATATGGAACGTAGCATTATATGGACCCGAAACTTCATCCATGAGGAAGGATGAGGGGAATAGATTGGATGTTTTTGAGATGTGGGTTTGGCGACGGATGGAGAAAGTGAAGTGGACAGAGAGGAAAAAGAATGAAGAAATTCTGAGAATGGTAGTGTTTGCTGCGAGAGGTCCAAAAAAGGCAGGAAAGATGGTTGGAAGGGGTATTCAGAGGCAATGGGTTGTCGAAGGTTGTAATAGAGGGTAGAATGTTGAGTAAGCGGTGTAGAGGTAGGAAGAGAGAATGGGGATTTTGGACAGAATGATAGAAAAGTATGAGGATTTGTAAACGGATTAAGTAAAGATGTATCGGGGAAAATCTAACCTGAGGTTCATCAAAAACCTACCTTAACCGGCAGATTACCCTTCATCATCATACGTTCATTATAGACAAAGTTCCGGCTCTAGCCATTTCACCCCCGTAAATTAAGTATTATGACGTGATGAGGATACTGCCACACTTTGAGTATCATCATCGCGAAAAGATGAAAAATGAGAATTAATTACGACGTGGAGTGAATCATAATTCCCATTACGGAAGGGTAGTGCCATTAAGGAAAAAGGTCATGACATTATAAACTGAGTAACGGAAATAATGAGACCCGAAATTAAATCCAATTAGCAACCAATGAGTCAACAATTGAATCAGTGTGTTAAAAAACAGTAGTTACAAGTCCAAACTAAGACTTTTATTTTATGTAATTAATTTACTTTAGATAAGAAGGAGAATAATTTGATTATAAGAACAGGAATGCCCAATACCAGAATAATACGATTTTTAGATTTCTAAATAACCTCCAGGCAAGCAACAGATTTGACAATATTTTTTACTATTTCTGAGTACGCAGTCATTAATTTTTTGGCATATAATCGTGATTGTATTATAATTAAAAGACCAACAAGAAGGTGTGATCGAGGTTACCCACCCCCTGAGTACAAAAAATTGATTGAAGAAAGTAGAAAAAGATTAAATCCATTTATGGTAAAACTTATAACACATCATAATAATCTTTAAAGAGTGGTGACCACCTGTATACAAAAAGACTTCAAAATCCATAAGTAATGTGGGAATGAAGAAAAATTCTTTAGTGGACAGCAATAGAATGTTTGTTTACGACGGGCTTCTTCCAGAATATGTAAAGGCTTGTGAATATATTGATAGTTTAGCATATTCAACTTCTTAGTTGGTAAAACCCAAGGCTAATCAAAGACTTTCTGTAACTGTTACTGAAAAAAATTGCTGTTGTGATGAATTTGCAGCAATAAATACATTCCTTGCAAGACAACTCCGTTCTACGAAAAAATTCGAAACTGGAAAACGACTTTGGCTACTGAAGAAGATGGTGATCTAGTTTCATCATTTTTACTAATTTAATATTTCAATATATTTTAATGACTATTTTAATTTGTATAAGCCCGTCGAATCTAAATAATAATGTTAAAATTGATTTGTTTTACTTTAAACACTCAAAATACATATTTTATAATTTTTTGTAATTATTTCTTTAACTTTGATACCTTGCTGTTCGGTGAATGAGATGAAAAACAGTACAAGTTTTTTTAGAACAGCATGTTTTATTTTTGTTTTGCTAAATTTTGGCGTGAATTTTAGAATTAATAGACGTAGAAGGGCATCTATGAGACCTGAATAAACAGCCCTCCAAGTCTACGAGTCTAGAATATCACATTTTTAAAACCAAATTGGTGATTGTCTCAAATTGAGATTTTTGGAATTGTACTGATTTTGAACTCACTGATTCAATTATAGAATTTGATTGAAGATAAATATGCAGAGTAATCGAGAAGCAAAAAGAGGAGTTAAGTATTATGCAAAAAATAAATTTTGAAGCAAAAAAACATTCCCGGAGTTGTTCCATCGACTGAAATTAAATTTCTTTTGTAAGCAATTGTTGTGCAAAATCTCGGTCTTCTAACTGCTGAGCTGGTAAAAATAAGTAACAATTTGATTCAAGGAATTCGTACTATGCCTGTTTCTTTTATCACACTCTGTCTTGCTATCGTTACGGCCTATATTTCGAAATGCTGTTCAAAACTCTATTAATATCTATTCCTTTACTCTTACTTTCTCTGCATTCAGGCTAACATCTTCAATCTATTATTCGGGAAAATATTTTCTCCATTTTCACTTTTCCTCTCTTTCTAGATCGTTCTTTCCGCACCATTCATCTATTTCTTCTCTTACTCTTGCATTCCTTGATATATGTTGTGATGTGTTCCGTATCCCTTGATATCATTTGTTATTTTTATTTTTTTAAAATAATTATTGATCCCAGGAAGAAGCAACCAACCGCATCAGGGAAATTTTATAATGAATCTTCGAAGGCTTAATCATTCCTGTCAGGCGTCCGGCGTCATCAGTATCTGTCCAACCTCCATAGGGAGCCGACGAGATGTCGCGCCTGGCAGGAGACAGTCCCTAATGATCATTCTTTGTCAAGCGAGTTATGACTCTAAACGATGCTCTATGAGTTCCAACTCGAATGCGAAATCTCTCGGCACTATCGTCCGCAGAGTTTTAAAGGCCACTATTTCGCCACATTCTGCTTAGCCGTAAAATGTATTATCACTTTTTAAGACTAATATTTTAGAAATAAAAAATAAATAAGCTTGTAATTTATTAATCTCAATAAAAATGTAAATATATTGACATAAACTAAATGCAGATTTGTAAAAAAATGCTTGCGATATTAATCAGGCATTTTCGAATTTTTACTATGTAACTCTTCCACTAAAGTTTAACTCACACTATAATCTGGAAATATATTCAAATGATATTATAGCAATTTGAATTTACTTTGAAAGACTCGTTTTATCCTGATAAGCTAAACTCTTAACGTTGGCAAAGCAGAACATTTAAAAAGTTAGCAGATACCGCTATAAACTTTATGTTCATTGAAGTCCGAGAGGATCTGGAATTTCAATTCCCGATTCTGCGTAGAGAAAATCTGCTGGACCAACTTTACCCTTCTGCGAAAGCATCGCTTCAGTAAGCCGTTTATTTCGATCCGACACCTGCAGATGTAGCGTCTGCAGAAAGTGTGGACCACGGAGAAACAAGAGGGAGACAAAAAGGGTGGAGCAGGAAACACATTTTCACCTCTTTGGCAAGCCTTATATTTTCTTTTCCTACAAAGACATCTGCTAGGAGGCGCTCACTGCCTGGAATTTTAAAGTAGCGTGGACAATAGACGATGCTGAAAACGGAGAGAAAGGGACGTCGTGACTAGAGAGTGTAAGAATTTTCACATCTGTGTTTTTTTTCGCCGTCATAATTATTTTTTAATTACACTCCGCATCTCGCATTCCTTCCGTCCTGCAAGTATTATTTTAAATAGAAGAACCTCTTCCCTTAATGAGCATTTTTCAAAAGAAGAGTCCTAAGTGAAAGAAGAAGGGGCTCTTTTTCTGATGGCGGAGCTTGAATTTTAATTTTGATTGTAGTTGTCTTGTATACCCGAGGTTCACTAATTGTATTTCCTTCGTTTATGACGAAGAGGAAAATTTTTCCCATTTCAACCTGAAACTTTTGGTAAATTTAATACGATTGAGAAATTTTACAATGGACTTAATGAAAGATTTTTTTCTGTATAAGAAATTCATCACGATATGCATTCCAAAAAAATATTTATTTAAGGTAATCAGAGTAAAACGGTCTTCTGTATCTGCAGAACAATGCATATACATAAACAAATATATATATATACATTAAATTACTCATGAAATATGTACAGAAAAACACAAAAATAAAATTCACATGAATAATTTGAACGTTCGACTGATTTTTTTAGAGATAGAGGATACCGATCTCTAAGGGAGGGACGTGGGGGATGATTAGCTGGAGGAAGAGAGGTGGGGAGGGTTGAGGGGATGAAGTGTTAATGGCGAGGGGGACCGAGGTTAGTGAGAAATATCAAAAATACAGGGAAAACGAAGAAGCGTTCTATCCATATCCGAGCAAGCTTTACAGCGACAGTGGTGGTCGAACCGTAACAAATTTCAATGACGGACACGTAAAAGCGGATCGCACCAGATAAATAAAACTTTGCACCATCCGCAAAATCATCTTCTTTATTTTCGACCGGTTTTGTCTACACAGTAAACATCATCAGGATACCGGTCGACAATAAATAATATGATTTTGTGGAAAGTGCAAAGTTTTATGTGTGCAATCATGAAAGAGTTCCACACAGTAGATGCAAGTACGATTTCTTACGCGTAAAAGCAGGCATCAACAGCTAGATTGTGGGAGGTGGTGTGTTTTGAGATGGAAAAAGTGAGAGATCTTGTGGAATGTCTATCGTTGTTCATACGGAGTGCTGGTAGTGCAGGCACTCAATGACATATTTCGTAACTGAATAAATAAAAATAGACCAGAGTAATTGCCATTTAAATTTGATCAAATTTACAACGCGTTTCAACGTGTTAGCGTCCTCTTGATGTAAACAATGCAGAAAATATTTCTATGGTTCCCGTATTTAAAGAGTAGCGGAGAGGGAGGGAAGAGAGAAAACGAAGAGGGGGGGGGACGAAGGAAGGTCACGTGTTGGGAGGACAGTATGAGGTGGATTCCTCATGCCAGAGGGCGTCGTCAATGAGAGGGAAAAAAGAGGGGGGGGGTGGAGTTTTGTGGGTTGTGTAAAATGGGGAGGTTTACCATATTGTGAACGGGATTGAAAGAATCTATACTGAACTTTCAATCTTGCTGTAAGTCCAATTTCTCACTTTTTCCTCGAAAAGGAAATCATCTTCCGGTTGGAAATCACATGTGTGTGAGGTGTCTAACAAGTTTTTGGCCTATTAGCCTCATTCCCGTCTTGAAACACCTCTTGCGTTCTACTGTCGTTCTGCCGTTACTTTAAAACTTCTACCCGTCTGACCGATTTACAGATTGTCACAGGACCTTACCTTTTCACACTAAAGATTTAAGTGAAGAATCGACGAAATCTTCCTAAATTCATTGGTGTGTAAAACGAGATTATACATTTCTTTTGGAAATCTTTCAGCTATTTTGGAATAATCCTTATCAAAACACGGCAGTTTAAACCACTTGCGTCTCTCTCATTCCTAGCCCTCGGGATTGACGTGAGTTTGGCGATGGCTATTTTTTTTTGTTTTTCAATAAAGTGTTCTATTAATCATTTCTTGTTTGTAAGCGTTTTCTGTGGTTTTTTTCTTGATTGTGAGATGTTCTTCGCTTCACTTAGAAGGGGAGACAAGTCAGTTGGCCAGTCTTTGGACTAGTGAATTTTTGGTAATGAAGGTGGCTGTTGTGTGCCAGTGGTTGGAATGTTTCTGGGAGTGTGCTCATGTGGGGCGAAGCATTTGCAGCTTGGGCCCTCCAAGGGGGAGGAGTAAAGTGTGTAAGCAATGGAAGACTGTGTCAGGTAGGTGGTGGTAACTTGTCGGGGTGTCTGTTAGATGACAAAAGGACATTTGTGTTTGAGGTGAAATCGTCAGTTTTCTGAATCGCGAAATTTCATTGAGAACGTGAGGTGAAAATGATGTATAGAAGTCAAAACAGTCGGCATTATTACAGCATAGACGCGTGGATTGCATTTACTAGTGGGTGGATGGGTTTTTGATGGAGTAATTTTTCGGGATAACCGCGTATTTTTGGGAAAAAATGGATATTATCTGAAGAATTACTTAAGAAAGAGGAGTTATTGTATATTTGGTGGCCCAGGATGGAAAGTGAGAGGAAAATCGAGCGTTTGGTATATTGAGGATGACAGCTGCTGAAGTGGATGCATTGTTGTATGTTAGTGGGCCTTTTATTGTTGACCGATGTATTGAATTTTTGTTATTAACGCTTTCATTGTTATCTAGGATAGTGATATTGGAGCCGGAGGACAAAGAAATAAAGGGTACGGCATTAGAGTAACTAAGCGCGAAGATGATTGATGAATTAAAGGATACGGAGGAGGAAAAGGATTCCATTCAGATATCCCGTCCACATAATATATACGCATTCGTTTGGAATGATTGTGGCTGAGGCTAAGGGGCACAATGTAACTCGCCATCTGTTACCAAAAATTGTACTCAATTCAACGGATACAATAAGGTAAAATCAAACTTATCCTTATCACTTATAGGTCCCTATCGTGAAACGTATAGATTATACTTTCAATGACGTATACACCATAATAATCATGCATAATTTCGAGATTGAAATCAATTAATTCTCAAATATGATGTTCCATGTAAGGATAGAGAAGAAATATGAATGAATCCTTCTGTTCCCTTGTTAAATTCAAAGTAGTTCCAATGTTTCGTGTCGAGACAAGTACATTTTTATGCAGCACAGTTTAAAATTTTCACTATTCCTGTCATCAGTGAAGTTTCGTTAGTCTATAAAACTTGATGGTTCAGTTATCACTGGTCTTATACCACAGGCACACAAGGAGCAAGCAGAAAAGTTTTGGCTAAGAACAACTATTTCCATGTTCTGTCCATATGTTCATAGGCTGTCAACATGTATTGAAATTTTTACCACGGCGATTAACTTTTACAATTTTGTGAATATATTACTAGTAGTATAACTGGATTTATTTTTTTTAATTGTCATCTCATACTTTTTTTAGAATCGTACTTCGTAATTAATATTAGTTTTTAATAAAAAATTCTGATCCCCTTGGGATAGAAAGCTATTTTTAAAAATAACTTTACGTATCATCACCCTTTAAAATTTCCCACCGACTGCGAAAACGGCTTGCACTGAATCATCGAATTCTCTGAATAGCATTTACTTCCTTAAATTTAACCTTGACAGTAAGGCGAGGAGGAAAGGGGCTGAGGTCCTTCTAAATCTTTTTATAGAGACATTAATGAAGATTTTTGAAATAAATTAAAGCAGCAATGATGGAAAAATCAATTATTCTTCTTCAAATGGAGAAAGAATAATTGCTTCGACTTATAACTGTTTCTCATAAATTATATTAGAGACAGAAAAGCTTGGTGACGGCCCGGAAAGACTTCAATTAAATATTAAATTAATGAAGCAATTAAAGTGATATTATTTAATAATAATTCAAGGATTCAACTGCTTAAATATAACCTTTGAGTGGACTCTGTAAAACCAAAGATTTTTAATCATATCTGGAAAAATTCAAACACTTCGATGTATCTTTTTGTCTTCTTAACTTCTTGGTTGCCCATTCCTTCATCATTCATCAAATTGTCATATTTTGGAATTTCTCATCACCAAATAAGGATATACTTCTTTTTAAAGCGTCTCCCATCGCCCTCGTATCATTTACTTCTTTTCTTCGCCATTTTATTTTCATTCGCCCTGGAACTAATCCCATTATCCCCATGCATAAATTTTATTCCACTGCCTTAATTTACTGATAATCACCCCCAAGTCTCGTAAATTACAAATCTACTTTTCTTGATCGATAAAACTAATTTTCGCCAGTGAAAAATGCATGCATGAAATTTGGCAATGGTGAGACATGGAGTATTTTGGGTCCACCAAAATTGTATCTTTAATTGCTAGTCTATCAACCGATAAGTCAAAGAAAATTAAAGAGGACGAAGTGAAGTAGGTACTATACGTTCATTATCGCTATTTTACTTTGAACACGAGCAAAGTAAAATCCACAACTTAAAAAAAAATAAATGGCCTAATTACATAGGAGAAAGTAAAATTAAGCTGCCGTTTGAAAATTGTCGTGGAAAAAATTGAATAGTGGAATATTAAATTGGTTTCCAGTTGCAGATAATTATAAGGTCATAAAAATTTAAAATCGATCCAAGTGTCACCACTCGAGGAAGAGGCTATTGTTTCGGTCATAGTTGTACGCTATTTATCTTCCATAACCTAATTTAATCCTGGAAATTCGAACTTCTTGGATAATGGCGTAAAAGCGTAATGGCGTTTTTTTTAAATAAAAACAAGAGGTCGTGGTAGCCCAGTGGGTAGAGTGCTTGGTTACTGACCGGGGGACCCGTGTTCGAGACCGGGTGACGACCCTCCGGACACCTCCAGCTAAACCCAAGCT
>WURS02442631.1:0-14816 GCA_011762765.2 Rhinocypha anisoptera
AGAGAGAGAGAGAGAGAGAGAGAGAGAGAGAGAGAGAGAGAGAGAGAGAGAGAGAGAGAGAGAGAGAGAGAGAATTCTTGGAAAGTATCAAAGAGTTGACAAAATGGGTTTTGTGATATATATGAAAAAACCCCCCAATTGCACCGGATTCTAGCTATTACACCCAATATATCAATCATATACTTTGTCGGATATGGCTCGAGGTGATAACCTGACATATAAACTGGCCTTGAAAATTGCGTTCTATTAAACTTCAAAAACATTTTAAAATCAATTTAGAAAAAAATAATAATGACCAAACTTTTGACTATATTTTTTTAAAAAATGAAAAATAATAAACGTCTTAAATATAATAATAATATAATAATATATTTGATATTCTTTCTTATGTAAAATCTATTTTTTTACAACTGTATTCGAAAACTTCTGGAGATATTATATTGCTTTGATTTGTTAGAAAACTGTAGAAAAGTCGAACTTTTCCAAAAGCAAAGTGTCTCTTCCGGCTCACTTGCTTTTTTGCACTCAACAAAATCGATCATTTTTATTTTACAACTATACTTGTTGTTGTAGTTGTCCTACAAAAATATAAGAGACGTAAAATTATTTCAATATATACATCAACTGAGGAAAGAAAAGTCCATAAGTAACATAAAAGATTGATATAATTTCGATATCTATCTATCTATCAATTTATATATTAATTATACACAGTACAAAAAGGGGGTGTTCTCAGTGTGCAAACCAGGCCAGGGCCAGAGAGAGGGAAAAAGAAACTTGGTCTCTCTCTCTATCTTTCTCCATGGGTTAAAACAAGCAAGAGAAACCTCCACGCGTGCCGCTGACCGCTATATCGAGGAGTGGCGGGAAAGAGAGAGAGAGAGAAAGAGAGAAAGAGAGAAAAGAAGCTTAATCACACACTGCGGTAGTGGTGGTGGAGTTGGCATTGCGCGCGCCGTGGTTTGTATGTGTTGTAAACCAAGGAATTTTATCAAAATGGGCGTGACTTAAACCAAACACCTTACTTTGTGTAGTGTAACAAAACCTCCGCCTACTTTTTGTTTTGATTTCATAGTTTACTCGTCTCATTCTCTCTTTTGGTACGTGTTGTCCACGCGGCGTGCCGGTGTGACGCGAGCGTTGGAGGAGCACTTAAAGAGGCGGGGCTTAGCTCACGCCACTTTTTCTCTCAACACACCACCAACCACCCACAGGCGTGCAGTGGCCTCGTCTGCTCTATGTATGTGCGCTGCGTACAATGATGATGAGTATGTGTGAGTGAGAGAGAGAGAGAGAGAGAGAGAGAGAGAGAGAGAGTGAATGAGGGAGAGAGAGAGAGAGAGACCGGCCGGGTGAGTAATGCAGACAGTTTCTCTCTCTCCCATCTCTCATTCTTTCTCTCTCTCAACATACCTCTCATTTGTTTTGCTTCTCTCTCCCATTTTCTCTCTCTCTCTCTTCTGTTTTTCTCTTTCTTCTCTCTCCCTAGCTCTTTCTCTAGTTTGTCTTGTCTCTCTCCCATTTTCTCTTTCTCCTCACTCTCTCATGTCTTTTCCTTGACTTTCTCTCTCAATTTCTCTCTCTCTCTCTCTCCCTCCCACAGGGCTCTGTTTGGTGTGTGTGTGTGTGTGTGAGTGATAGTGTGAGCACGACGACTCCTCTCTGGTGTCTCAGAGAGTTGTGGCGGCAGAGGCAAGACGCGTCAGCAGGAGAGTGTGTATGTGTGTATTTGCCCCAAGAAACACACATCCCTCACTGCACACACCCCTTCTAGCCACCCTCCCCCTTTATCCTTATCTTTCACCCCCTCTTTTCAAGGTGTGTGTGTAACCATCAAACCTCCACCTTTAGTTTGAAATCAAAGAAAAGCTACACACACACACACACACCTGATTGAAAGAGTGCATCATCATCAACAACATCTCTCATTCTCTCTCTCTCTCTCTCTCTCTCTCTCTCTCTCTCCACCTCTCGCTAATTAACAGAGAAGACCGGTATGCACGCGTGCTGACACGAGTCTGGCTCAATCTCACAACCAACTGGCAATTCGATCGATCGACGGTTTTTTCTCTTCTTCACTCTCATCTTTGCCATAGAAGAGAAAGAGATATCGATAGGGATAAAAAGTCAACACACCGCCACAAATGGTCTGTGTCAACACCAAAACACAGTATCACTCGAAGTATCGTCATCGTCACCCCCTCTCTAGATCAAACCTCCTCTCTCCCTCTCTTTTTTGCTCAATTTGATGTATATATATAAAAATAAAGATCAAGAAATTTCAGTGCCATTCAAGTTTCAAGTCTCTATGTGTGTGTATGTATGTGAATTGATCATTTCTATAAATTCTTCAGTGGTGTCATTGATCTGATCAAGGCTCTCTCTCTCTATCTTCAATGACAACTTCATCATTATTATTATTAGTATACCAGTAAATATCTTCGACTACTACTTCTACAATTAGTGACATTTTTTGTTGGCTGATCAAGACATCTCTTATCATTATATTTTACCAATTTTTCCCTCTTCTTTTTTTCTCAAGTAAGTACTAATTGCCTTCATCATCATCACCATTACCATCATTAGACAGTGACTAATCTATATATCGTATACACACAAAAAACTATCAAAACATGACATTATTAGTTAGATATATAAATAGTAACTTTACTATTTGTTGTATGTATATTTATAAAAAATTATTATTATTTGGCCATATTTCGCGTGGAAAATCCTTGCGAACAGGGAGATTTTGTTCTCTCTCTCTCTCTCTCTCTCTCTCTCTCTTTCTCCATCATTCACGCAATCATTAGTAGGTTTTAGGGAATTTTCATGGTCAATCAGACAAGTTCTCAATCAACAATCACAATCATGACGAACCGATTGACACTTAGTTTTGGGTTGGTTGTATTAATTTGATGATGATTTTACTTTCATTACCAAAAACATAAGTATCCTAGGAGATAGTATAAATTAAAATTAAAAAGTATGTGTGTTTTAATGAGATTCACAAGATATCAAACTGATTCACAATTTGATTTTAAAAAAACTAAAAAGTTTTACCTAACTATCTATTTATTGGTTTTCAGTGAGGAGTGAAAAACTAGGTCTCTGGTGGTTTTGTTTTATTTTGTTTTGTTTGCTCCTTTTTTCTCGAGGTCTGATTCATTAGTAGAGCACACCCACACTTTTAAAGTATATTTTTAGTGAGTGACACACAAAAGAAACGGTGGATATATATATTTATAGAATTGCTAGAATATGGCATTGGGATGTATTCTGGTCTTGAGTTTGATGTATAGACTGAAGTACTGAATTTACTGCATTTATTTCCGAAAGACATATATCTCCTGATCTGATCTGTCACCATTTCACTGGCTCATCCTTTCAAAAAACTTTACACTAAGTGTAGGTGTATATGAATATATATAGAATAGAATATAGTTGTAATTTTGCAAAAACAACATGAGAAAATAGTGTAAAAGTAAAATTCTGGTTTATTTTAGAAGCAAAAGATTTTCCTAAGAATGAATTTTCTAGAGAAGAAGATTTCCCCAATGTGAAGAGCTGTCACACTTAATCTTCATCACAGAATTCATCTAATTCTTGGATGTTTTATATGCAATTCTTGGAAATGGGAAAATTCTATTTTTTGTTTTACTTTACTTTAGTTTTGTCTAAGCTATCTCAAGTATTTATTTTTTTAAAGTGTATTTTCTCCTGATATCTAACTTTGTAATGTTTTGCTTATTTCTAGTTTAGTCTAGTTATTATATTTTTTTATTCTCCTATATATTATTATATTAATGAATAATATGGTCGTGGTTTTCTATGTTCTATGTTCTGTCATTTTTTGGTATTGTGTAATCCACGTTTTTGTACTGAGAGAGTTACGCTACTTTCACTGTGCTTAACTAATTCGATTCGAACTTTCGTGGTTGTGATTCGAATTTGTTACCGATTCGAATCGAACTTTCACTGTTGTGATTCGAATCCTTTTCCAATTCGAATCTAACTTTCTGTGTTAGGATTCGAATTTTATTCTGATTCGGTTCGAATTTTGTGGATAAATCTTTGAATCCTTTTGTAAAAAAATTATATTTATTTAATTTTTTTAATCTTTACGTCTTTGTGCCAATATATGAAATGGTAATAATAATAATAATAATAACAAAGAACAGTGTAACAAGAATATGCATCTCTCTATCTCTCTCTCTCTCTCTCTCTCTCTCTCTCTCTCTCTCTTGTGAGTTATGTTGGGGGAAAATTACCGTTAGTTGGCGAGAGAATATATCATGTGTGAAAAAATAATCACCATAGAACACATCTTTTTCTCTCAGTCTGTCTCTTTGGGTATGCTAACGAGTGAGTGAACATCACAAGCTCAACCAACCAAACATTTGTCAATTTTCTCCATCACTTCCATCTCGTTATTTTCTCTCTCTCTCTCTCTCTCTCTCTCTCTCTCTCTCTCTCTCTCTCTCTCTCTCTCTCCCTCTCTCTCTCTCATACTCTCTTGCATACCCACTAAACCAATTTTTAGAACAATTGTCTACGTTTTACAACTGAATTTAAAAAACTTTCAAATTTTTGGTGCTTTTTTATGAACCGCACATCTAGTAGCATTGATGAATATGCCAATGGGAGGCTCAAATTGTAGATGTGGGAGCAGTAAGGTCAACTGGCGTGACACACCTGAGTTGATGATGATGAAGATGATGGTGGCGGTGGTTGAATGGCAGAAGCGTTTGGCCGCGACAGATACTAACCGACCTGACTGGTATGAGGGGCAAATTCTGGCCCCTCAGGGAAAGCAAAAGAGAGAAAGATAGAGCAAGAGGCAACCGGAAGTTGGCTTGCTAGGCAATGCAGAAGCTTCGGTCAGGTAAAACAGGTGTTCAGGGGGCACTTGTTTCTCGCCACACCTTGCCCCACTGCCACTACTATTCGAACGAACTAATTTGATTTGGCCGCAATCACTAGACCATGCAATCGCACATCCTAAACCCATATTAACACCGTATATATATTGACATCCTTTTCACTTTTTATTTTATTGATCTTAAAATACCGGTTTTTGGTCTGTTTGTATGTGTGTATGTTATCTGAGCATCAGATAATGACTAAAAGAAGGAGAAGAATCTACTTTCATTAATAAAAATCAAATGTCGAGTGGCAGTGGTGTCACCTGGGCAAAATTGGCCGATGGACAGAGAGAGAAAGAGAGAGAGAGAGAGAGAGAGAGAGAGAGAGAGAGAGAGAGAGAGGGATGAGCACACAAGTGATTACAAGTTGGTGGCACTTCACATCTATGGACTGGTTTGGCTAGTTTAGTCAGTCAGTCAGTGTCTAGTGTCTATGCTCTTTAGTCTTGGCTACCGTCTAAATATCGCCGCATCCTGCGTCATCAAATTGTCTATTCTACTTTCACTCTCTCTCTCTTTCGCTCTCTCTTTCTCTCACTCTCTATCTCTCTCTTACTCTCTTTTTCTCTTTATCTCTTTCTCTATCAACTTGACTAATGACTGCCCGTTGAAGTTGCTTGTTTTAGCTTGTACACACACTTTAATTCGCCTCTATTTGATGGGCGTCAACAAGTTTTCAAAATAATTAACAAAATAAAATAAGATAAAATAAAATCCTATTTTATATTTGGTTATTTGGAATTTTAGTTAAAAAATTGAATAAAAATGTTTAGCAAGTCAATGAGCTCATAATTTTTTTGTGTACGATATAAAGCGAAACGAACATTACTGTCATACTTTATCATCTTTATTTACTCAGTTATTCTCATAGTTATCTCTTTCTCTCTCTTTCCCTTTCTCTCTCCCTCTCATTATTTTTAGTTGCTTCACGAGAAAACGTGCACCGGTTTAAGAAGAAAAATAACCATCATAAAACATTGATAATATAAAAAAGGTTTTACGAATGTCTGTCTAGTTTTTAGAAAGGAACAAGTTATAATTTTCAAATAAATATACTGGAGTCACGGTTACTCTACAATCTAAGTAATAGGCTAATAGATTTTGTGAAATGTTTAATTCAAACATGTTTTTATGATAATTACGACAAACTGAAATGATAAAATATGACTGCAAATTATTATTCTAAAAATAGACAAAACTAAATTATTTTAATTATCTTTAATTATATCTACTCTAATTGCTTACTGTGTGGAAAGAGAGAAAAAGAGAGAAAAGTAGTTTGTCTGTGTTTAACTCTAATCCTGTTTGTGTGTTTATAAACAATAAGCAATTTTGTGGTCTGCAAGTTTATTCCACACAAAATTGGTCTCTTTAACTCTCACTTTATCTTCTTGTTCTCTCTCTCATTTTCTTTCTCTCTCTCTCTCTCTTTCTTTCTTTTGATTGCGCCAAATGGACAAGACTAAACAAAAGTCAATGTTTTGTCTTCAATCATATCTCAATCACATTATCGTAAATCTGATTTTTGCTTTGTTTCTCATAGAATTTTGGTCTTCGTATTCGTGTATTTAAAGTTTGTTTTCGTAAAATTAAAAAATCAAAGTTTATCTCATGTTGACGCCAGAGTGTAGATTTGGATGTGAGTAGTAGATAAGAAATATAGTAAAAAAAAGAAACTTGACTAATCAAATACGGCACACAGGAGCTCACTTGTCAAAATTGACATTTTGTTTATCAATATATATATAAGTCTGTATACAGTTGGAAACTCAAGGAAAAGATGAGAGAAAAGAAAAGAAAGAAAACCTTGAGATTGGAGAAAACATCGCAAATGAGATATGACCGCGGGGAGAGAGTGAGTGGAGAGAGGTCAAAGGTTATCACTGCTATCTCTTTCTCTCTCTCTCTCTCTCTCTCTCTCTCTCTCTCTCTCTCTCTCTCTCTCTTGTTACCCCCGCCAGTCTAGTGACCAGGTAGACAGACTGTCGCGACAGAGACCCAAACCACACATATATAAGTATCAATCATAAATCACACACACAGACCATAGCAACGGCAAAGATAACAAAGACAAGTGCAATTAGGCAGTTCGTACTTTTTCCACATCTAGCTCTTAAGAATCTCTTTTTTCCCTCCCAATTGTAATGGTTATTGGCTCTGATTGAAAATGTGCGCCCATCAACCGCACACTTGCGATTCTTCAAAAATTACATTCCAGAGTGGCAATCAATCAGAATAAGAGAGAAAGAGAGACAGTCAACAATTTAATTTGTTCTCAATCAACCCCTTTGTTTTAGTTTCTCTCTCCTACTTTAAGACGAACATAAAAATTTGATTGTTCTAATCCCTTTTCTTGACAAGCAAGCATTAGCTTGAAAGGTGACTTTAATTAAGCAATTAATTGAAATTTTTTTTGGTGATGAAATAATTAAGTAATTAAAGTTTAATAATTATGATGCAGCTTGTCAATATTTAACAACTAAAACGCAATTACAAAGAAAAACTTACCCTTAAGCCAATCGATTACGTTGTGATTGGTCCACTCGCCAACGTTGACGTACGCCATGTTTGGTGATTTTAGTTTAGACAAAAATCAGGAATCTATTTGGGATAGAGTAACAACACAAATGGTTTAAAAAAGGTAAATATTCAAGGTTCGAAAATGAACAATGTAGAGAAAGAAGGAGAAAAGTGTCGCCCAACTCAAAAAGTTTGCCTGGCCAATAAGTGACAAGGCGACATTGCAACTTGTTAGACCCATCCGGGGCTAAGTTGCGCCCAACTAGTGTGAAAATCAATCACACCTGACACGATCACGATTCGTTTGGTCGGGCGGTGTCCTGTGAAGTTTTTTTCCTTTGAAATCTTATCTTTCTTTCTCTCACTACTATTGACACTGTGCAAACAGATCAAGTTGAGTGCTCAACTGGGTGGACACACATCGTTCTAAGATGCCGACCGGAGTGATGCGCTATGTGGTGAAATGAGGAAACTCATAAGTTTTAAGAAACTTTGACAAGGAAAACTAGTGTACCTGTCACTCCAACACTGATATGATACTCAAAACTGTATAAGCTAGTAATCGGTTTACATACAGAAAAAAAACTAAATATACGGCTCGCTTGTCGTTGACCAGTGCTCAACAAGTGTTTATATATATCTTCAAGTTGTGGCAATTGTATACAATTAAGTGTTTTAGTTATTTTTTACAATTAATTAAAAATAACAAAATCGTAAAAAGTTTGTAAAAATATAATTAAAAAACTAACTTAAATTTCATATAAATAAAAATTTTATATTTTTAATTTAAACTTTAGTTTCAAAAATAACATCGGTATTTCTTTTGCATAAAATGTTTTTTATCTTGACACTGGTGTACATATGATTTTATAATCATACATATTCAACAATCCTGTTTTATTAATTTTATTTTTAAAAAATGCACTCACCAGATTAAAATTAAAGTAAAGAAGTGAAATAGGCGAAGCATGGGAGAATGTTTTTGAGATGCAAAAATTGCTATAGTGATCGATGTTGTTCCTGTTGTGTTGGTGACAAATGGTCACTTCAAAATCCTGTTGTGTCACATCTAACTTGTAGCACTGGCACTAGCACTGAAGTTTTGCTATCTTAGCAGGGGGGTGAATATGGTGAATGGTGACACTTGTTCAAACACAAACATCAAAAACAATGTTCACAAGATGATGATGATGATCACTGCAACACTTTGTCAAATTGATAGAATTGAGAGAGAGAGAGAGAGAGAGAGAGAGAGAAAGTTAAATAAAACAACACAGTGGAAAAACCTTGGTGGCCTGTCAAGTTCTCAAGCCGCGCCGGCCAAGCGGCGGTTCGGTTTGGCAATTTGGCTAAGTTTCACACTGAGAGTTTGATGTGCACAAGACAACAGTCATCGTGAGACTGAATCGGTCTTTGCTTATTGTGCTGGCTGCCAGGCAGCATTCGCTTTTACTGGCTTGTTGCGCCTCTTTCTCCCTCTATTTCTCTTTCTCCTCTTTTTGCTTTCTCTCTCTTTCTCCCTCATCGCCGATCTGACTCTACACTAGTGTAGAGTCTCGTGTGTTCGTTGGACTCGATTCCCCCACCTAAGTTGACCAGTGTGGCATTGAAAGTCGTGCTCAAATCGATTCCTCAGTTCAGCTCCTAATGATCACTATCACGCGGGTTCGTTTTTCACACATTCAATTAGAGGAAAGATTGAGGGGGAAAAGGAAAGATAAAAATGAAAGTGAGATTAGAGATAAAAACAATAATAATAATATACGTCAAATCTAACCAGCATTTAAAAATATAAAAAATAAAAAATAATAAAAGAAATTAAAATTACAAATTAATGAAAGAGTTTTTAAACTTTAAAAAATAAATTTTCGAATAATTAACGTTTTAATTGTTGAACAAAATTTTGGGATAAAATTTATATAAAAATTAAATTATTAAAAATATATGAAAAACTTTAACAAAAAATACGTTTAATTTATTAGTTTTTTTATTTAATCGGCATCAACTTTGCTAAGGTTTTCTTATATAACACAATGCAAAAAAGGAAGATTGTTTATTTAAGATGGAATTTAAGTAATAAATTTTTACCATGGGAGGTTTAGAAAACAACAACCAGCGGGACAAAATTTTTGTGTTATACGACATGAAAAGATTTAATTTGCATTTTTAAATTATTCTTAAATTTGAACTATTGACTTTAAGCAGGCACCTTTAAGCAAAAAAATGGGCTAAAAGTAAGTTAAAGAAGAAGAGAAAACGAATGAGAGGGTGACCAATTGGACTAGTATTGAACAGATTGCGCGCCAATTTCTAACAATAGAATCACTCGGTCGAGTGAAAGAAAGAGGGGGGAAGAAAGCAAAGAAATAAAATTGCACTGGTCAGTGGTACAACTTGACCAAGGTACAACAGACACTTTAGACCTGGGACAACACTTTGTACACATACAGTGCACACACACACACATTGGCCATCAATCAGATGAGCCGTAAGTCAAACAACAAACCACCAGTAGGGAGTCAAGACAAACGAGTTTGGGTGCACTCACTTTGTTTGATTTTCACTTTCACATTTTGTACTTTGTTTGCATTTTGTTTGGATTTTGTTTGGATTTTTGAAGAAAATTGAATACATTTGTAATTAATAATTTTTATAAGAGGACCGGCGCTAAAGCGCAAAATTGCAAAAAATTCGAAACAAATCGAATGAGAATTTAAAAAATATCCGATTCAAATTGAATAAAAATTTGAGAAGTTACGCACAACATTCGAATCAAACCCTATTAAAATTTGAATCATAACACAGGAAGTAAAATTTGAATTGGTGCTGAATTCGAATCACAACAACGAAAGTTAGATTTAAATCGGTTAAGCACAGTGTAAGTAGCGTAACTCTCACAGTACAAAAACGTGGGTGGCAGAATTTTAAAAATGGCAGAACATAGAACATAAAACTATATTATTCATAAATATATAGGTAAAAATTTTTAATTTTAACATTAGAAAAGTTTGAAACTGCTTTTGTTGTGATAGTTATTTGTCAATTATTGTAAATTACAAAACTAATGGAAACCTATAAATTTTAATTAAATTTTTAGGTTTAAAATTTAATATAATCATTCTTGTTATAGTCACAGTTGATGTTGTTATAGTTGTACTTGTTGTAGTTATTTTGAATTGATAAATGTATAAATACTAATAGTTTGAAACAATTCTACTAGATGGCGTATCATCTAATAATTTTATTTCAGTTAAAATGGTTATTTCAATAAAATGGTACAGAAATGTATACTTTGAATTAATTTTTAAAATAAAAATAAAATTTATAAATGCGTATATTAAATTATTTGTTAAAATTTTATGGTTTTATAAATGAAATTTTGTTTTAATGTAATATGTAATATCGTAATAACGTCGTAATATGAACATCTTATTCTAAAATTATTATTATATTACATAATATCAAATAATTTTTACAAAAATAATTTTTTAAAAATCAAAATAAATTGAGAAATTATACCAAAGTTGACGACAACGGAATCTAAGAGATCAGAAGAAACTATTTTGAAAAACCATGTCAACCCGAATTGAAGCCAAAATAAAAGACACATCAATTGTTGTTAATGTTGGGTCATTGTTCTCGTTGCAAATTCTTGTTCCAATTCATGTTATTTTGTGTTGAGGAATGAACCTTTTAAGTGAGACTGGTGTGTTTTTGAATTGCTCATCAAGAATTCAGCTCACAGTGGCCACCCAACCACGGTTAATCTCATCTGGCCCGTATACCCATTAGGGCACTACTCACACGCCCGCCATGTGTCAGATCACTCAACTTACTAGTCCTAGCTTTGACAGGCAGACAGAGAAAGAGAGAGAGAAGAAAGGGAGAGAGAGGGAAAGAGATAAAGAAAGAGAAAGTGAACAAAAGAGAGAGAGAGAGAGATAGGAAGAAAGATTGAGAGAGAAAAAATAAAAAGAGAGAGAATAGGAGAGTTAATGAGAAAGAGGGAGAAAAGTGAGATATAAAGGGAGAAAGAGAGAGAAAATGAGAAAGTAAAAGAGAAGGAGAAAGAAAGAATAAAAGAAAGAAAATGAGAAAAAAGAGAGAGAGGGGAAAGAAAGAGAAAGAGAAGAGAGAGAGAGAGAGAGAGAGAGAGAGAGAGAGAGAGACAAACAAGATCAAGCTCATCGCATCAAGTCAATTATGCTTCTTGACGAGCCAAATTTAAATTTGCAAGTTAATCTTCCAAAATCCCAAAATTAGTTTAAATGACATCACGCACTCTGAAACTCAAATCTGCTAAAAAGTAAAGCATTTGGTAGCTTTAAAGATATGAAAATAAAATTTAACCTATTTTACACGTTATTCCTGCAGCAATATAATTTTACCGCAAAAACAGTAAAACTGTCCCAAGTTGAACACCTGAGTTTAGAGTTTAGTACCAAAATTAACGTTGTGTTTTAGGCTTGATTTTACTCTAAAAATATTATTTATAAAAAAATTGTAGCATGTTATTGCTGAATATAATTTGAATGTAAAAATTTCAAAATGTCTATTAAATAAATTTAAAAATATTTTTTAAAAATATCAATAAATGTTATGTCAATGTTATGATAATTTTGCAAATTTAATAACATCGTTTCAAATGTCAAACAGTAATTTGTTGTAGATAATATATGCAATCATAATAGCATTTTCACTCAATCGAGTCAAACATATGCACCTAAAGCTTAGAGTTAAAGTCATATTAAAAGGGCATATTTAAACTTTTTATTGCGGATAATCTAAGGAAAAAATATAAAACTTTAAACTGCCTTTTTATAATAAAATAGCAATTTTTGTTAACATTTTTAAATTCCAAATCGAATCAACTGAATATATGTATTGGGAAAAAATTAATGTAAAAATTTTGACATTTTGGTTCCATTCCAATGTTTGCCTTAGGAAAATTGTGAAATCGTCTTATTACCTTAAATATTGGTTTTTGTCAACACCAATATTACACTGTATAAGCCAAAGCACAAATGCAAACACACACAGTGAAAGAGAAAGAGAGAGAGAGAGAGAGAGAGAGAAAGAGAGAGAGAGACTTACACAATTGGAATTGAAATCGACCCGATACAAATGTTGTGTTCTATCTGTTGGAACAGAGTGTGCAAGCGTGCCAAAGTAAACAAGGTCCCTAAACAGACTCACCGCAAAAAGTCAACAACAAAAATGTACAATAAATAAAGATTCATATACATTCAAGAATAAGAAAGGAAAAGAAAAGAGAGAGAGAAAGAAGATGAATCTAATATTCTTAATATTTAATTCAAAATACAGTATATAATAGAGTAGTAATAGAGGGGTTTGTTTGATTGAGGGTAAAAATTAAATAAAAGAAAATATTAACTCAAAAAATAAAATTCACGTAAATATTTGTGTTTGTGGTAGAATTTTTAAATTGAATTTTTTTAAATTTTATATAAAATGTATTATTGATATTATAAACTCCTTACTCTGAACTCAATTGTTTATTTTTGAGGAGTTTTATTGTTTTTGTAGTAAAATTTAACTTATAAAGTAAATATAAAGATGAAACAAGAAATAATATATAAGTGTAAAATTTTACCATTGTAACAATATAAAATTTAAATAATAATATATTAGAAAATATATACTCTTATTTTTAGTAATAATATCTTAAATAGTTCTTCGAGTTCCATTTAAATAATATATTATAGAAAAATAATTTATGATTATCAAAACAAGCTTGTTTTCGTTTTCGTTTACGCTGATTACTTTTACAGGTTGTATTATTATTTTTTGCCTTATATGTTTATTTTTATCTCTCTATCTCTCTCTTTTCCAATTTTTAAACCAAAATACCTTTCCCCCTCTCCTAAATGTCAAAAGTTCAAACAGCAATAAATGTCAAAGCGAGGGAAAGAAATGGAAATCATAATAAAAAGCATGGCGCATAAACATATATAAAAAGTGATTATGTCAGAGTCGAGATTTGATGATTTGCATAGAACCCAGGGGGAGGCAATTAACATGCTAAATATATACGTATGTAATATGTATAAAACCATTGATCGATGGCAAATGAACATATGTGTGTGTGTGTCTATTTGTGCATGTGTGGGTACCAGACATAAACAAAGGATAGAGAAAAAGAGAGAGAGAGAGAGAGCGTAATTCGCTCACAGTAGTAAAACAATTTCCGTGGGTTGTTAATAGTTCATACTGATGGGTGTTGGCAGTAGTTTTTGGGTAGTTGGTCGTTTTGAATGAGAAAAAGAGAGAAGTGAGAGAAGTGGGAGAGAGAAAATGAGAAAAGTGGGAGAGAGAGAAATGAAAGAGCAAAAGCAAAGAAAGAGAGAGAGAGAGAGAAGTGAAAGTGAGAAAGAACGAGAGAAAGGGAGAGGGAGAGAAAGCGAACAGTGAAAATGCGAGAGAGTAAAAGAGAGAGAGTAAAAGAGAGAGAGTAAGAGAGAGAGAGAGAGAGAGAGAGAGTGGGAGAAAGAAAGAAAAAGATTCCCCGAGAGTTATGGTAACCAAGCAAAGCATTTGTGTTCGGTTTCTGGCAGCAGCATTTCTAAACAAATCACAAATCCATGACTGTGGCCAAGCAGTCATCCAAATCGGAGAAGCTTGGCTTGAAGTTTTGAGTACATCTCACACTTTTTTTGTTTATACTAGAAAAAAAGTAAGAAGGTGTTGGAAAATAGAATATAAAATAGAAACAATTTTTAAAAATTGGATAATTTATTTGTTTAATTTATTTTAAAATTTTATCCATGAAACGAAAATTTGAATACAAAATAATAATAAAATAAATTTAAAAAATATGTTTGGTTTGTAATTTAAATTATTAAACGAATAACAAATAAAAAATTGAAAAATATGTGAAAAAATTATAAAATAGAAAGAACGAGAAAGAGAGAGAGAGAGAGATAGAAAATGAGAAGAGAGAAATAATCATGATGATGATTATGATGAGTTAGACTCAACATAAACTTCGATAATAACATCTGGTCATTTTGAAAGCCGACTAATTCCAAATACAATTTCTCTCTGTTTCTTTGTTTCTCTGTCTCTCTGTCTCTCTGTCTCTCTGTCTCTCTCTCTGTCTCTCTCTCTGTCTCTCTCTCTCTCTCTGTCTCTCTTTGTCTCTCCCTCTCTGTTTTTCTCCGTTTCTCTCTTTTTGTTTCTTTTTCCCTCTCTCTCTCCTTCTCTCTCCTCTCTCTCTCTTTCTCTCTCTCTCTTTCTCTCTCTCTCTCTTTCTCTCTCTCTCTCTCTCTTTCTCTCTCTCTCTTTCCCTTCCTTTCTCTCTCTCTCTCTCTCTCTCTCCCTCTCTTACTTTCTCTCTCTCTCTTTTCCTCT
>WURS02442642.1:0-14816 GCA_011762765.2 Rhinocypha anisoptera
GGGGGGGGGGAGAAGAGACGGCGTTAGAAAGAGACCGAGAGACACATACACAACACTAACCCGGAACTCTGGCGAGAAATAATCCCAACAATAGTCTCTTTCCACGGGTGGCTTAGTGCTGTGGGAAAAGCATCCGATGAATTAATGCTCCCAGTCCGGACCTCGGTCATGGGTCCCAGCAAAGCTCGGGTGAATCGGCTTACAGAAAATAAAACAAATTGGAACAAAAAAAAATGGCTTATCGAGATCCCTGAAGGAGCACGGGTTGCCAGCCGCGTCCCGAAGAGAGACAGAGAAGAGAAATTCATGCGTCTTTCCCCCTCTACCTAGTGGCTGTTTCTCCTCCTCGACACGTAAATAATTTAAATTATTCCTCCCGTGACTGATGCCTTGACACTACATGTCACGACCTACCGTGGTAAATGATTAATGTGTGAAATGTCCGCGAAAATTTGTACGCCTGCTGGCGCATAAATTTTCGCGAATGGCTGGTTTTTTTCATGGGGAGGCATGTAACGGACAAAACGGTACGTGCCGTAAAACTGACGCCGGTTTAAGTTATAGCACCAAGTGGAAAGTAAGATAACGTTAATATTACATTCCTTCCCGGCTTTCTCATTTTCTAGATATGTACAACGCCGCCATGAAACGTCAAAATAGAAACTTCAGTTACACAAAAATAACTACTTAATCGTGCAATTATCCAAACATTAGCCTTTCGTTCTCATTCATTGCCAAAGTATTTATCTCATTCGTTTTTTCTGCCAACATTACCAGATTTAAAAATACCCTAAGGTTATTCCACAGAAATGAGCATTCCCCTTCTTGTTTAATCTAGCTGCCCATCTAAGAGATCTTCAGTTTCACTCGCCAGACGCTCATTTCTCTGTCCTAGATGCCCGATCCTTAAAGGGCACATCAACGGAATTCTCGTGGGTTTAAGGCTTTCCACTCCGACTCAACACTCTTTGAAGCCATCGCTCTCGGCTTCTCTTTTCATAGGCCATCTCCTTCCACTCTGTCCACCGCTCCACCCGAACGACGTCGTCTCTGTCTACCGAATTTTTCTTCCTCTTCTTTCCTCTTGTCTAATCCTCTGTCATCCCTTGTCTTACGAGAGATTCTTTTTAATCTTACATCGGACATAATATTCCCATTATAACCTCGAGCAAACCAGAAACAAATTCCGTTTCTTTGCTGCTTCAGGCCCTCGGCGCACTCCCAACTTTTTCGAAGCTGCTTCCCTCAGTAGTTAAAGGAGGAACAGTAAGTGTAATACGTATGTCTTGAAAACCTAATAATGCGTCCACCGTTGCCACGATAGTGTGTCAGACAAACCATGTAAAAGAACATTCGAAATGCTGAATAAAATTTTTAAAAGTCCGTAGACCGTGCGATTCGTGCGACTCTTGTGCACTTTCAGATGCTTTAAAACAGAAGATAACATTACGCAAATAAAAGGAATGTAGGGGAATAACGCCGTAACAATTATGAACTAGTTCAAGCAGTTTCTGTAAACATTTATTGGTGTGAAAATTCTTAAATTGAGATCCATTATTCATAAATCTGCATTTTTAATACAACCGTAAGAAAGGATGTCATATCATTAGTTGTTTGAAATCATTATTCTTGAGCAGAGTCCGAAATGATAAGTTAAAAAGCATTAAGAGGGTGATAATTGCTCCACCTCTCCCTTCCCTTATAATTTAACACCAAATAACTATTACGAGATTAATACTACTAATTTGATTCGTAATTGCCTTTGTTACCTCTATACCATATCCCTACTGATCGGGGGACCCGGGTGCGAGACCCGGTGACGACTCCGGACACCTCCAACTAAACCCAAGTTGAGTGATTTTTCGGATTTACATACTGTGGTTATATCATATCCCAAATGAATTATAAACTTTTCCTTCACACGTTGCACAGTTTAAATCTTTTTCGGAGGTTTATTGGACCTCGAAATGCATCAAAGATCCCTAAGCGAAAGATTCCTTTTCTTTTCTCGGTGGCTCAGATTTTTCATTATTTAATGAACACACATATATATATATATATATTTAAATGATTTTTATTACATAAAAAATATTGGTCTATGAAAAATAAAAATTGATTCTTATTCTATAGATTTACAAAAATAGGGTCGTGGTAGCCCAGTTGGTACAGCGCTTAGAGACAACCGAACGGGGGAACCGTGTCTAAGTCCAGGTGACGCCTCTGAACACCTTCTGCTAAACCAAAGCTGAGTATTTTCTGGGTAACAAAATTTCCCGGGAAATTGCAGGCAGCACAATTAAAGGAACAGTCCTCCTATCCTGATGTGTGAATTTTTGCACACCGTTGAGCTTAATGAATAAAAGATATGCACTTTTCCACAAAAATATTTAATGCGTACTACGCGCGTTTCGGCTTGCTAAGCCATCATCAGGTACAAGACCTGATTTTAATCTTATGTTGAGCTTAATACTGTAATACTTCACCTATCAAACCGACCTTAGGGTTAAATACTTTGGTAATCTTTAGTAACGTCATATATTTGTGCATAATTCAGAAAATTCGTCAATCACTCACAAAATATTTTCCATGCAATAGCTTATGGGTTGACGCCATGATCCAAATACGATATTAATTTGAAAGCATTTTCATTGGGAGTATCTTAACTTTCGAAATTAAGATTTAATGGTTCAGTAGCAGACAATAGCTAACAAACACAGTGACTGCAGGATTGGCACGAATTTCTCCTATTTCATTGAATCAATTCACATTATTAAGATAATTTCCGTTTGGAGAAGAGGCATTCAGACTGGGAATATCTTAACTTTCGAAATTAAGATTTAATGATTCAGTGGCAGACAACCGCTGGCAAACACAGTGACTGCAGGATAGGCACAGTTTTCTCCCATTTAATTGAATCTATTCACATTATTCAGATAATTGCCGGTTGGAGAATACACCTGAATGAACGTATACGCTATTCATAGAGGAATTTAGTTTACCGGACACATAAGCAATGCAAAAACTAACCCAAGGTATTAAGGCCACCACCTTCACATTCGTACGCACACTTTCTATGCATTCGAATTGTATTATCCACAGACGCCCACGTCACACCATTGTTTCAATCTGTCGCCCATTTCAAAACAGTTTCCCTACTCTCAACCCACTTTTCTCTCTTAGTGAAAATATATTCTTTTTATGTTCAAGTTCCCTTTAACTATTGAATGCTGCGAAAACAAATGTCCCGCATTGCACACACAGATATGAGTCATGGAATTCCTGAAAATCAATGCATCCGTAACGTTTTTCCAGTACATTTACTTCTACACTTTATATTTAACTTGTATAAACTACACTGCTTAAAGATACAATCATAAAACGGAATGACTTCCCTCGCTCCTTCCTCCACTCTCATCGCTTGTTTTTTTCTACGATGATCGAGTGCTAAAATACTAAGCAGACCTGTGCCGTGATCTTTTTTCATCAAGGCTAAATTCATTTCCGTTCTGTAAACTAGGATCTATCTTTGAACAATTTTACCTCCTGGATATGGTGCCTAATAAATCAACACATTTATAAAGTACCGTTGGATTAACATACGATAAATGATTCATACTGAAAAATTAAATCTCTAGCCGTCATTTTTCTTAATAAAAGAAACATTCATAATTAAAACACTTTTTACTGCGAAATTCAGTTAATAACTATGTAATGGCACGTATAAAAATTATTTGCGGGGATATAAATTAGGAAGATATTTATAACGCCGACCTGGTGGTTAGCGCGCTCGCTGGCTAACCCAAAGGTCGCGGGTTCGAGTCCCGCACAGGGCATGGTTGTTGTTTTGTTCGAGTGAGTTTTATCTTCGAACTGAAGAGGTGCAAAATGACCATAGCCGTCGACGCACCATATAAACAAAATTACAACTACCACGATATTTATCACAAAAATTTTGAGTCAGCCAGATGCATAAAAGTATATACAAAACTCTTGTCTCCATTTGAGATGAAATCTAATTGAAAGAGAAATTATTTTCCACCAAAAATAAAATGTTTATTCAACTATACTTAAAACGGATCTCAGAGAATCAAAAGTTTAGCACTTTTCAATTTTATGTCGGGAGCTTGGGAGGAAATTATGATATATTCCATTCCGCGTTATTTTTATTAACATTTGACAGCACCATGTACCGCCATCCTCATAAAACAGCAAGTGCGTCATTTGGAGAACGAGAGAAAAACATGGATGTCGCCGGGAAGAGGGAAGGGTGGCCACGGACAATGCGACAGAATACAAAACCATAACCTCGTCACATTCGCCAAAAATTAAATTTTGGCATCGGAAGGAATAACACAAACACTTTTATTGGAGCCATATTCCTAATCACAGACATAAAACACGAGCTCCCGCGACCGTGCTGCCCTCGAATCAAATGTTGCACAAGTGTTCGGTTACGTCACCGCGTTCATGTCAGCTGCCATGAATTAAAGGGCATGCGTTAAACGCCAACACATACACGTAGCTCTCTCTCTCTCTCTGCCCACCCCTCATCGCCACACTCCGACTTCGAGAGACGCCATCGCTTCCTTGTGGTGTGAAAGATAATACAAGTCTCGATCCGAAGTGCGTGCCGCCAGAAAGACAAAAACACGGGGCTCATTTTCCTTCAGACCATTTTTTTTCCGTTTGAGAGACGAGAATATGGATTTCGATCAAAGGGAACGAGTGACTGGGAAAGCAATCAAGGAAACGACCCATGGGAATAAATCGTCGGCGCATGAGAGGGCGATCGCTGGCTGCGATGGACGAAAAAGCACGCAATGAAAAATCCATTGAAGCATTATTTTCCAAAGATTGGAGCCATCGGACCTGTTTGTGTGCACTTGGACGGGGTGCAAACGGCATGCAATGTATTGCTCCATAAAAGTCTTTCAACGTGGAAATCGTTCATAAATCATCATCAGCATAAGACGCTATCGGCATAAGATAATAATTGGTATTGGAAGCATGAATCGCTTATCTGTAAAGAATACTAAACAAAGACATAAAACAATTTGTGTAACACAAAAATCGCTCCTTTTATTACAAAATCTCGGAGACCAGTCCAATACCTAAGAGGGATTCAAGAAGGCCACGACAGTTTTGGAATATTATTTAGATGAAATTATTTTTTAGTCTGTGCTTCACTGAAAACATCTTTATTAGTTGTTAAATAGTTTTTTTTTAATCAGTCAGTACCAGCAGTTAGAATTAATTATATATAACCTGTTAGGATAAAAATTAATCTTTTTTTAATGCACCTGTTCATCAAGAAAAATTGGTATTACAATTAAGTGGATTCCTTAAGTTGCTTTCTCAACGTGCCAATTACTTCTTTATTTAGATTCTCTCCAAAATAGAAATAGTGACAGATTATTAGTAAAACCGTGTTTCTTCAATGAATTTAAAAGGATTAAAAACACACATAATTTAAATAAAATAATGCAATGCTGGTGGGGTAGGAAAACATTCTCATGGAAAAGATCGTTCATTACGACCAGTATGACGCTCATCTACCTGTTTTACAATTTACTGACACCTTACATCCAAAGAAATGAGCATAAACCTTTCGATTGGAGCTGTGAGTAATAAATGATAATAAGATAAGAAATCTCCTCATTACTAGACGCGTGCTCAACTCTCCATCGATTTGGCAGAATAGTAGTATTTTTGTTCATAGGGTGCTTCGATGGGTATGGTCATTCCGCACTTCTTCAAATCGTAGAATCAACCCTACTGGACAAACACAACACCCATACCCTAGGCGGGACTCGAACCCGCGACCTTTGGGTTAGTCGGAGAGCGAGGTACCTCCAGGTTAAACCAGCCGTCCTCCATCGATTTACCGAGAAAATTGTTCCGATTTATCTATTTCCCTTTAATCCTTTGGATCTCGCTCGGTTGTTAATATTTCAATTGTTTTATTCCGATTCCTCAGTCCTTCGCTCGTGATTGCAATCTGACAAGATCTCTTTCCTCCTCTTGACCTTAATGACCGCGGAGATAAATACACTTGACCTACAGTGTCATAGTAGAGGCAATAATTATCTATTTATATATGTATATAATAGAACTAATATTTATTTATATGCGCAGTTGAATTCCCATGCACATACGTGTGCATATATATACGGATAATCGCGATCTGTGAGAATCAAAGAGTCGGAGGAGAAGAAACCAAACCACACATATTTTTATTTGTGGCCAAAGTGCTGATGTGGAAAGAATAAAATGACTACAGAAGAAGGAAATAAAAATAATAATAAAAACACAGGATGTTGGATGAAAACAAATGAGAGGAGGTGAAGAATAGGCAGCACGTGTTTTAATTTCGCAACTGCGATAAATGACTCCGCTAAAGACTAGACGTTTTGGAAAACTGACTGGCGTCTTTGGCGTGACTAGCAAGTTGTGTGGTTTCTTCTTCTCCATGGAGAAAGATGTGGAGTTCTTACTGTACACCGAATCGCCTCAGCGACACTAGATCCTTTTACCGATCTCACCATACGAGAGCGAGCATCACAAAAAATTTCACCGGTGACGACGTAACTGCAGCGTAACTGAATACGATTGCCCCCGGACTCATCCCACCAAGGAACAAAAGCAAGCCGAGCAGTAAAGGTATAAACAAAGGAGACTCGTTCATTGATTTCAACTGCCGCCGGTGTGAATTTTAAATTGTCATTAATATGAATTGAGGAGAAGCAGGTGAGTCATCGTTGTTTTCCAAAGTATTTTAAAGGTGAGAATCGAACTATGCATGACGACACACTTAAAATTCGCAACACTCTTGAGCTATAAAAGATTAACATAAAATATCGACTTGCTGCTTTGAAATCATAAAGGATATTTTATTACTATTTCATTTCTGTCCGGGTTAACAGCCACAGTTGAACTTGGTACTTGTTAAAGGGTGTACAAACGAAAGATTTTCAGTTTTCAGTATTACAAGAGTTACGACTCAGTTTATAATGGGATATGGTTTCTAATTGCAAAGAGCCTTATACTGGTAGCCATCTGGATATCAAAAAAGGAAACATTACACCTTTTATGCGACTAACATAGAAACCCTTGTGCCTTCCCATTTATCACTGGTCAATATGAAGGGGTTATAGTGAACTCTGACAACGAAGCGTTACCTGGCCGGTTCGTTTCACATCATCATGGTAACCAAACGACACGAAAACGTCAAATTAACCCAAGGAAAGGCCATCGCAAAGTTTTCGTCCATGCGTCCGGATATCGAGAGGTCTTCGCCTTACGGAAACTGACCTGCTTAGACTTTCGAAGAAGGAATGTATGAATCACCATTTTTTTTATCCATGGTTAATGTACAATGTGTTATAACAAGTGACCGACATCCGCGGGATACTAACCAGTCTTTCGTGCACTATGAAATTAAGCGCAGCACAGTTCTTAACTGAATCACCTGAAGCTCCGCTGACGAAAACAAACGACATAATTTGAAAATGTTAAATGAAAATTGCTCTCTTAGGATACGAATAGTGTTGAAAATGAGCGAAAAAATACAGGCGCGTGAAGGATTTGCATTAACACTCATGACAAAATCGCTATTAAAGGAAAATCAAAAACCGATTCCATACAACATTTTCCAAATTTACAAATGCATAAATGATTTATGAACAAAATCGTCTCGTATACCCAATAGGAAAATTCTGATGATAAAATATGCATTACTCGGTTATCCTGGGGGTAACGCGCTCGCCGAAAGTTTGAGTCCCGTCTAGGGCATGGGTGGGTTTGTCCAAATGGGTGTTTTCCACGATTTTAAAAAAGTGATTAATGACTTTAGCCGATGACGCACCCTATAAACAAAAATTACAACCAAGATAGTAGTGAGATTCCTCGGATTGGTAATCTGAATAGAGCTTCTGAAGTGTCAGATAAATTGATAGTAGCTCATAAACATGTGAACTAATGGTTACATAATTTATTTTAACTTGATATAGAACTAAACTGGAAACGTAAATGACTGTTACATCAAACTTATGGAGAATTGTACAATTGAGCAACCACCAAAATATGCAATTTTGCCCTTGGCTGTTGCCAAGTCCCGGGCCATGCAAAAAGTAATTTATAACTTTTAAAATCCAAGTGCTAGTGACATCGGTCTCACACACATACACATCGAATAACCACAATTTCAGTTCCATATATGTTTTTTGCTTCAAAAGGACTTAAAATTAGTGAAAATAAAATTAATTTTCATTTATTTTGAATATAACATTGTAATAGTAGCAAATTTAAAAAAGTAAACAAATAGAATGTTGAAAGTTTTATCGGATGCCTTAAGGAAATCCAAAGCATAAGAATTTAGAAAACAAAATAGGAGCAGTCTATGAATAAGCAATAAAATAAACAAACAAAATTAATCAGGTAAAAGATTTTTGCTACTTAAATTATGCATTTACACAGCACAACAGATTCTTACCCGAGGTGAAAAGACGAGTAGCACTAACCAAACAAATTTTTCAAGATAAGAGAAATCTCTTAACTTACAACTATATAGATTTGAATGTAAGGAAAAAAACTTCAAAAAGCCTTTGGAGCAACTTGGTATAAGGCAATGAATTGGATGTTATGGAAGATAAAGAGGCTGGAAGCAACACAAATGTGGATATGGAGAACAATGCCAAAAGTTAGTTAGATGGAGAAAAAATAAATGTTGAAACGGTGAAATAATGAAGAAGAACAACTAGCAAATTTGATGGATAAAATGAAAGTAAAATTCATATAGCATGAACTGGGACAACAGTCATAACAGGTTGAAGCCCACTTACAAAACTTCGGATTGATAACCCGTGACGATGATCAATATAGAATTGACTTTGAGAGTTAAAGTTAAGTTAGAGCAATTGACTTGTTGGTCAAGTGCAGAGATTATCGCAGAGACCATGTATACCTTAAAGAGAACAAAGAAATTTTACCACCTCCATGGATCTGAAGAAATCTTGACTCTCGAACACAAGGCAATATTAAGGAATTCAGAAAGGATGGACAAAGAATTGGTATGCGCTTTATTATGCAGGTTGTCAGCAGTGACATGTAATGAAAGTAACTGATCTACAAAGTAGAGACGAATTAGGCAGAAAAGCTCATTTTAGCACTTTATTTCAAATTAATACATCTATTAGACAATGAACAAGGTCAAGAAAAAGATAGAATGTAGTACAAGAAAGCATGGAAAAATAAAACCATATATTATTTAAGGATGATATTCATATGTTCACGGAGGGGCTACGTTGAAGCGAACACCATAATAATATTCTCCAACGGGTTAGGGATGAAAATAATGTAATTTTCAACTGCATAAATTTCCACCTCTGACTGAAATTGTGAATAAAAAATGAGCTATAAGTGAAAGATAAAAACATTAAAACGAAACTGGAAACATCCTGAAACAGTGAAAAGTATTGCTGCAAAGATAGGAAAATCAATAACGAGATATACGAAGCTTGAAGAAAATAGAAAAGAGGACAGTTATAAAACGAAGGAGTCTTTCTGTGAACGTACTACTAGAAATGAACAATATCACACTAACCCGCACAACAGGAAAAAGTTCACAAATACATAGGTAAACACGGAATTGACTTTCGTAAGGTGGAGACTCGAACGATACAAGCCAATGACAACGAAAGATTGAAAGAATTGTTAATTTACTGTTCCTGAATGATCAACGATATAAAATAGATATGACAAGTGACTAACATCGAAGTTCCATGAAATTAAAGTAAATAGAAAACTAAATGAAGCCAGGAAACGAAGACATGATTCACAGTTAACCCACGACCATGGAGAAAGAAATAAAAATGAAATCCAAAGATGCATTAAGAGAACATAAAATTTAACGACAGGAAAATGTAAAATAAAAATCAAGCTGTACACAACAAGAATATGGACTGATTTCTAGAATTGAGAACAATTTGAAAAACGAATTCCTTTTAATAAATTAATAATTATTAATTATGATAAAATAATGCCACAAAATCTGAATAGTGAACTTTCCAAATATCTTTAATATCTCTTGAGTTTTATAAAAAAGTTAAGCTGTCTTTAATTAGTTACAAGAAAAATTTGAGCAGAAAATCCAGCTGGACATTTTGTAAACCACAGAGGGAAAACTAATTAAAGAATCCAAATTATAGGTCTACCGGGTTATTTTTGACCGCGAATCGACTAATGTTTGTTCCATTATTCAATCTCTCCAGTTTATGTTTCCTTTTCTTTCGATATGTTTCTGCCTAACATACCACCAATAACGTAACACCTTGAGATGAGATTCTACTTTGAGCGCTCTTTTAAGAGGCTCGAGTCTCATAAACTACTTCCCGATTTTAAATATTATCCAGTGATTTATATCACGAAAACTGAAACGGTGAATTCAGGTTAGAGAGGCATAAAACATTTTCATCGATGACTATGCATCGAAAAGTGATTTTAAACTGTTGATATGAGTGCTAAATGCCGGTTTCGTATAATTAATACACGATTATAAATAACTTGTGACTAAAATCAGTTTAGGCACGAAGTAAGGGTCTGAAGTTGGCAGAATAGAGCTTAGTGCTGCGGTGAGCGAAGGAAGAGAGGCACGGATGGGAGAACATGACTGGAACGTCCTAGTTCTCCGAACTCTTCGCCTTGAGGCGGTGAACGCGGTCTCGTACACTGCATCGTCTGCATTTCCATTAGGACAAGAGGCTCGCCTGTTCTCCTTACGAACAGTCCCTGTTCTCGACGACGAGACGCTTGAGAAGGACCGCGCGGCGACATCAATGTGCCGCCGTGTCTAAGGAGGGAGGGCGGGGTGTGAAAGAGAGGAAGGAAAGTTCAAGAGGCGGGGGGGAAGGTTCGTCGGAAGGGGTTGATTGGAGTCGAATGCGGTGCAAACACCACCCTCTATTCCAAGCCATAGCACACCGCCTGCAACCCTTTCAAAAGACCTAAATTGCAAAAGGTGCTCTGAAGAGGGAGAAGCGCAAGGAGGCACGCAATTCAAATGCGTGCTCTGGAGTGTCTCAAGAGAGGAAATAAGGCCGTAGGTCATCCTCACCTTTGGCTGACTATCTGTTTCCCATAGAAGTTTCTCTTGAGCATTCAATGAGTGGAAAATAAATTGATCTAGGAATACTCTTACCCCATAGAGAAGTTATTGAGAATACAAAATGATTTACATACCTCCCTCAACACACCTAAAAGTAAAGAGATTACTGAGGCGAATACAAGCAATATTTTAACGAAGTATTTTTTCTTGGGATTACTTTCGAGTTCCACTTGAACTCCTTTTCGCTCGAGTTCCTCCTGTAACTCCTTAATTTTTTTAAAAATTCAATGCTAATAAAATGTCTTAACTTCCAATAGTAATGTATTTCCCTAAATAAAATTTTCATACTCTCTTTTTAATAATGATATTTCATCCGATTCCATGCCATTTATTTCCAAACTTCAAAATGTTACACATTTAAATTAAGCGTTTTCCATTCTTAAAGCAACAAAAAAGAGAGTGAACCGTAAGTAGTGAACATATCCCCCCTAGTTAAATTATTTTATTTTTATATAAAAAATTAAATAAATAAGAATTCCATTCCAAACGTAGACATTACATTGAAGAAAGAATAAAACTATCCACTAAAAGGTATATAATAAAATTTTTTCAACAGATAATCAGACATGGGATTTTCCCAATCCATTATTTACTCATTTCCTTCTAATATTTAAGCTTCCCAAATACCTACAATGTTCAATGATATTTACGTTTACCTACATTTGTTTAATTAGACTGATACAATGAGGCGAGAGAAAATCATTAGTATTACTGATCAATATTCCAAAAAGAAGTATATTTTTCTTGACGGCCATTCCACAAGTAGGACTCGACTTTAGCTTCCCTGAGCTCCAACAACTTGGCACGAGCTCCCCTTTTTAAGAGGAGCCAGGAAGTCCTTGCGTCGTCCCTTCCATTTATCTATTATTTCCAGAGAATATCGCCCTAGATCTTTCCAAACCTCAGGCTGTTAAAGTGAATAGCTGATAACATCAGAAAGGCGCCGATGTAAGTATACAATAATTTAGGTACTTATCCCATTAATGAAAATACTACCCCACAACATCTTCTATGTAATAGGAGCATTGTGTAAGTTGCTCTGTGATAGGATTCACCGTAGAAACATTACAACACTTATAACGGTGTAATATGCTGCTCTTTAAGAGACAAATGCTACTCGTGATAAAATTTTCAGGGCCGCAGGTAACATGGAAAACTAAACCTTTTTTCTAATAATCAGAAAGCAAAACGTTTCTTTAATACATACATAAGTCGTCAAATATGTATTCCTTGTTTATTACGTGAATTAGAAAGAAGATGTTTATTCCTACAATCAGTAAACACTAATTATATATCATTAACGTATCACCGTACATCATTAGGTGACCATAGCATACACCATTATCACCAAGAATCATTAATTAACATTTTCAAGAGTTTTTTCGACCAGAAATACATTCGCCAGTCCAGATACCAGAAAGCAGTTTCATTGAGCTCAGTTCGGCAGTGACGACACAGATCTTAAGAATAGAAAACATTTAAGGGCATATCCATGGGGGAAAAAACCTGCAAAAAAGTTTCGCAATAATGGCTCCGGAAGGGGCAGGAGTGTAAAAATACCATATCCTCGGCGCCGCTTGTTAGTCTGAACGAAGGGAAATCAATGAAACGAACAAGATATAAATGGATTCGTCAGAATCCTAAAAAATCAATGACTTTGTATTTTCGTCAAGGGGAGATAGAGCCATGGACGAAAAACAGGACCACTTCTCCGCTCCGCCACCCCGTTTTGTAGTCCTCTCTCGCCCGTCTTATTCTTGGGCCTTCCGACGGCGATAGAATTGAAAATTTGATCATACCCCGTCCATGAGTTGCACTCTGAGAAGGGATAGGGAAAAAAGGAACGGCAGGGGGCAAGGCGGGCGAGAGGAAGGTAAGGATCTCGGTGGGCGTAAACAAGGAAAAGAGGAAACTGCCGAGGGTGGGAATCGGACGAGGAAGCAAATGGCAAAGGGACAAGAATAGACGTGATATTTTCCAAACATACAGACATCAGGGCCCATGAAAAAGGGAAAACTTTCACTCCCCTGGCTTGTAAAACTTTAAGTGTCACAAAATTTCACAGGATGTCTGACGAGAGGGAAACTTTGGGCACTTCAAATAAATAATAAACTAAAGTTGATGAAGATAAATCATAAAGATTTCGGGTCAGCAAAGGAAACCAATCCTGATAACGACCCTTCCGAGTTTTTCCTCTATTTCCAAAAAGACATGCGAAAATTTAAACAGTCTAAAATAAATACGTCATCCGGAAATTACGAACTTTATGCATAACAAAGAAGAAGCCAAATAATGTCAAAGAGTGTCATTCCAAAATAACTTTTACCGTGAGCATTAAAAAGTAATTGTTTGTTCCTTTCTATTTCACCATCGACTCCATGATAGTCCTTCTAAAAGTACCATTTTTGACAATTCGTTTAAATTAAAGTTTACTAATTAAGATTAGAGAGTATACTCCGCGAAAACAATCCATTATTTTTTTAAATTTAGTAAATTCCTTTATCCCATAAGGATTAAAGCAGAACGGAATTGATACCTCATTCATACAGCAAAACACGTTTCTGCAAAAAGAATAATGAAGGAAAAATATCAGTGACGTGGTGAATTGGAGGGACAGAAAGAAACGGTAAAATTAATTATGGATAGTCGCCTACCGTATTAAGACAAAGAAAGGCAAAGAGTGAGTGTATGTAACTCAAAATGTAATATCCTCTTCGTAGGACAAATAAAAACTTCATTTATCCTACTATGAAATTCACTTCCTCTTCTCTTTCTCGTAGTACCAACATTGTGCTGCGTCTAAAAAGGTTTATAGTCTGTTCATGGTTTACTAACGAAACCATAGTTTGTTTGAAAGTGATGATGTTAGCAATAAAGGAAAAGATGGCGATTGGGTTTTTGTTACTATTTCTCACCGGAATCATTTCTCTTGGCTTAGTGCACGAATTAATGACTCGTAGTAGTGTTACGCTTCATCTTTTACATAAAAAATTTCCAAACGCAATATTGATGACGAATTCATTGTGCCATTTTTAAAGTGCCACGGTGACATTATGCCCACGGAAAAAGCAAAAAGAGTCCTTGGTGGTTGCGAAAAAATGAATATGCATTGCTTTGACATTCTAAATAACTTGGTACCTTAATTTGTACAGATTCAGAATTACTGTCTTTCCACAGACAAACAAGAACAATAATATAGAAATCGACTCATTTCATTGTCAACGGCAATAGTATATATTTTTTTCAAAACTGGAGTCGATATCCTCGGTTGTACATATTTCGCTTTGTACTCAGTGACGGTACTCGCATCTGTATAATGGAGATAAATATTTCTTGAATGCTCAATGGTTTTCATGTCATGATCGATCAAACTACAAGTCTCTAAATTTTCCGTCATCCAAATAAACGATCTTCTCCCCAAACTCCCTAGATAAACTGTCAAAATTGACGAGCTTTTATGAGCGCTGGAATGTGAAATCATGGCAACATCCAACAAATACTGTTTTAATCCCGTCCCCGCCTCCCACTTCCTCCCTTTGGCGATTGTGCCAAAATGGCGCGAGCTGAATGGTTTTGTCGCGCCTTGAAAAGCAAGAAAGAAGTGTAACCGTCCCGTAATTATTTATAGAATATCTTGTTGACATTCCCCTCCCCG